>JAXBDA010006618.1:0-15325 GCA_036023075.1 Gaultheria prostrata
TATTCATACGCATTGTTCTTTGCTTACTTAGTATCCTCTTACTAACTTAAGCATCGGAGGGCCTTTGCCACGAAGGGCAAAGGTGCTCTAACGGCTCTCTGTCTTGCAGGTTTAGAGGCGTTATACAAATCCCAGAATCCTGCCCTCTACAGACACAACGGTGAGTGCCACCCAGGACCAAACAACCAAGACGAGAAGATGCTAACCAGAAAGCAAAAGACAAAAGACCACACCCGAACCAAAACCCTAAACACCACCTCACCTCACCAAACCGGAAGCCCCGACCCCAGCAGCAACCAAAACCAAGCACCGTCCGAAATAAAAAAAGCCCTAACACCCAGATTAAAACCTCGGTCGAACCTGTGGAGGGTGGAATAATGTTCATTACGGTGTGGACCATATCACTGGGCTAAGTCTGGTGGAATTTGGAGACTAATGAAATATGAGTTGAAGTATGAAACTCTCCAACGATCATTGTGTCGCTAGTTTCTTGCCATCATATTCTAGAACGTCTTAAGATTCTAATTTGAGGTACTGTTTACGTACTGTTTACTTTCGCCTACATCGAGTAAGAAGTCAATTCATCACTAGTGGCAGCTCTAGAAATTTTGAATAGGGTGTTCAAAAATTACCTTAACTCTACTAGCCCTATTAACTGACCATATATATCCAAATTTTTGTATATTAATTTGAATAATGAGAAAAATAATACAAAAATACGTAAGTTTGAGTTCTCATTAGGAAATTGCCATCTTCCATGCCAAATAAATATATACATGAAATACTTCAACCCCTTGATTTCCTCCCATAACATCAAAGAAAACAATATTTGCGGTGTCTTCTCTGCATACTTCAATTGATTGATAATATCCACTAAATGAATATTAAGAATCCAATCATATTGTTGCACTCCAAGAAAATCAACATTGTCAACTTAACGTTTTTTTTTTTGCACGGCAAGAAAAAATTTTATTAATCAAATATCGAAAGATACAAGATTAAATGGGGCAAGAGAAAACCAAAGCCTCTTGAGACCCAAGAGATTGGGAGGCTGACAAGAAGACAACCAAACAATCAATCAAAACGAAAACCTAAATCGCAACACCTAAACTCCAGCAAAAACCACAAGACACCTGAAACAACCTCCTAAGACAAACCACGCCAAGCAAACGACCAAACAAGCAAAAATTAGTGATTATTATCCGACCTTGCCCTATTAAGGGCTTCCATCTCCGCAATCTTACTTCTGACCTCATTCTCATCACCATCATAACTAAAGACCATAAAGTTTGTCGACTTGGCTTGAGCTTCATCTAACAGAATCCTATTCATGTTGTTTATATCCTCTGAAGAAATAGATGCAGATAAGGCAGCAGATGCAACCGCTGCCCTTAACCCCACACCTTTCTTTTTGTTCCTCTCCTTGGTTTCACGAGTATTTAATCTAGTATACCCCAGAATTTCGTCTATGCACTTCCTAGAGCTTTTCCCTTTTATCCCTTTGTTTGTTGCTTGAATAGGGATTTGATTTGCATCCGAAAGGGGTGCCGACTTATCAAACTTCCTATAGTCCCCATCTTCTATATCTGCCACCTCTTCAACCTCTTCACAGAATTCTTTAACTGCCTCTCAGCTGCAATATCCTCAAATGAATCAATTTCCTCTTTCAACTCACCAATCAATGAGTCACAATTGGAAAGAGAATATTCGGTTCTGCTCCCAGTCGAGTCTGGTTCCATGAAAGGATCAACATGAACAGGAATCTCACCCTCTATTTCCTCAACAACATCTTTGACAATGGTGACGATTGTATTTTTTTGCTTTGGTCTATATTTTTCCTTCAATAATTGTTCATAATTCCATGGCAAAAATCTTTCCATCATAAGTATTTTAATTCTTGGCCATGCACGGATACGACACTTACCCAATTTCTCTCTTGAAGATTGCAAATCTAACCACCAACTAAGCGCGGAATTTATAAATTTTAACCACAAATATATGCACCTTTCTTCGGACGGAATTTTTGCATACTCAAAGAAGTTCAAAATATAGAATCCAATCTAAAATATCTTCAACATACTCATTACCCTTGAATTTAGGTAAGTTGTCATAATACCTAAAATCAGCACGATTAGCAAGGTGTCTCCTAATTACAATCTGGTTAATAGGCTGGCGTTAGGCAAATCCCACAGCACATTCTTAAACCTGGTTAAGAGGACGGTGTTGGGAAAATCCCACCACGCGATTCTCTCCAACCCTTACTGTTCTTTGGTTGAGGGTAAGAGTCAACTGTCACAGCGTTGCTTGAATGTTCGCCAATTGTGTTCGTGTATCTTCACGAAACTCACGAAATTTTACTAACTGGGTTTGTTGTTCTTCTACCGTTGCCCTTAGATCAGCAAGCCCTTGAGCAACGTCACGGGTTGTGTCGTCAACTTTGTTCGGTGCCATCGAGCCAGAAACGATCTTGCTCTGATAGCACTTGACACAGCGAAATTCATGAGAGAATAGTTAGCATACTAATCCAAACGAAGATAGGTCTCGAATCCTCGAGAGTTCTTGAATCCACAAGAAAGAGAGAGAAAATCTCAAAGTTGTTTATTGATTAAAAGCTAAATAATGTCATATGCTTACATCCTTATTTATAAGCTAAACCCTAACTCAACTAGGAAATAATAGAATCTTGCTAACTAAGAAAAACAATAAAAGAAAAACTAAAAAGACTAATAAAAATAAAAGATTTTGATTAACCTAGCTACTTATGCAAATTAAGACACCTAATAAAATCATGCCAAAACAAGTGGCAAAAATTAAAATATCCTATATCAATCTATTGCTAAAATAACGTTTCAATAATTAAAACCCTTAGTATCCTGTCCTGCATCAGTCTCCTTTTCTTCAAAAGAACTCGACCTCGAGTTCTCGTTAGGAATCTGCCATCTTCCATACCAAATAAATAGATACTTGGAATACTTCAATCTCTTGATTTCCTCCCAAAAAGTTTCACACAAAAAATTATTTGCAATGATAGCTTTTCGGCATGCTTCAATTGATTGATAAGATCCACTATATGAATATTAAGAATCAAATCATACTGTTGCATTCCAAGAAAATCAACGAAGCCAACTGACTTTGTGGGTTCCCTTGATCATGTTTCACCTTGGTATTAGCTGACATATCAACAATTGGCTCGTTGAGACGGGCTGCCTTGACCATAAAGTCATCAGATACGATAGCGGCATCAATTTCTTCCATTGAAAAATCAATTGGTTCCTCAATAACTTGATCACCAACATCCATATTAATTTTTTGCTTATCACCCAAATCCATATCAATTTTCTGCTTATCACCCAAATTTCCTTCTCATCAACTTGAATTACCTCATCTTTTAAAACTTCTTCAACAAGATTCTAGGCAGATGTGTTGATTGTAACTTGTTGCTTTGGCCCATATTTTTTTTTCAAAAGTTGCTCATAATTCCATGGCAAAAATCTCTCCATCATAATTTTTTTTTAATCTTGACCATGCGCGAATTCGATGCTTTCCCAATCGTTCTCTCTTATCTTGCATATGTAACCACCATTGTAGTGCTGGCCCCGTAAGTTTTAACAACAAATATTTCCACTTTATTTTGGACGGCATTCCCACATACTCAAAGAAATCTTCGATGTCTAAAATTCAATCTAAAAAATCTTCAAAATACTCATAACCATGGAATTTAGGCAAATGATCATAATACCTAAAATCAGCATGATTAGTTGTGCGTCTCCCAACTACAATCTGGTTATCGGGCTGGCATTGGGCAAATCCCACTGCGCGTTCCTGATCCTGGTTAAGAGGACGGTGTTGGGCAACACCCATTGCACGATTCTCTTCAACCTTTACTGGCCCTTGGTTGAGGTGAAGAGTCAACTATCGCAGCATTTCTCGAATGTTCGTTAACTGTGTTCATGTATCTTCACAAAATTCATGAAATTCTACTAACTGGGTTTGTTGTTCTTCCACCATCTTCCTCGAATCAGCAAGCCCCTGAGCAACGTCACGGGTAGTGTCATCTACTTTGTTTGTTGCCATCGAGCCAGGAAAAACCCGCTCTGATACCACTTGACGCAACGGAATTCACGAGAGAATAGTTAGCGTACTATTCCAAACGTAGCTAGGTCTCGAATCCTCAAGAGTTTTTCAATCCACAAGAAAGAGAGATAAAATCTCAAAGTTGTTTAGGAAACTAAAAAGAGTAATAAAATAAAAGATTTTGCTTAACCTACTTATGAAAATTAAGATTAATACCTAATAAAAACATGCCAAAACACGTGGCAGAAAATTAAAATAACCTAAATCAATCTTTTACTAAAATAACGTTTCCATAAATTAAAACCCTTAGTATCTTGTCCTGCATCAATGCATGTATTCACGGCCAATCATTCATGGGTTCTAATGGGAAAATCTCCTCTTTTCATTGTAGACCAAACCCAAATCCAGCACTCTTGCTACAAATTGATGGTGGAAAATTGACAAGGGGTTATGTACCGAGGTGGCTGTCCTATTTTCTGTCTCCAAGAAAATAGTACATTGTATTGGAGCAGAGCGAAAGACTTTATCTCAGTTTTCTCTTAGTTTTTTCTGATGAATTTCTCCTGTGAATTCTTGAAGAGTTTGCCAAGATTGGAGAACTTGATTTTGTGAAGAAGGCTAGGTTTGAATGGGAAAGACTAGTAAACATTGGGGACTTATTTTGTGAATTTGTAGAAGGTTGTGTAAATGAGAAAGATAAGTGAGAATTTTTTTGAAATGAATGTTCTTTTTGTAATTGATCCAGATGTACATAATCTCATTTTGGTTGTAATTCATATTTTAGAAGAAGTAGACTTCTATGAGTACTATTTCTCAAATTACCTTTTCTTATTGTTGTTAGCAGTATTGATTATTAAAAGGAAGGGTCAAATGGGAAATTGCTTAAGTATAACCCATCTAGTTTCAAAGACAATTTTTTTGGGACAGCGAAAAGTGATAAGTGGGTCTATAAAATGTGGACGAAGGGAGTATGTGAATTACTAGAACGTTATCAATTGTTGTACCCTTTTTTCTTATCTATCGTGTGATTGTAAGCTTATTAATATTTGATGGACTATTAGAAGGGACAAATAGGTTCACTAGGATGGTATATGTGTGATGCATTCACATAGACATTGTTAGGATAATAGATAATTGAAAAAGTGATAGAAGTACGAAATTTAATTTTGATTGTAACTATAAGCCGTAGCAGATGGCTAGGGTACCTGTGAATTATTTTTCAGCAGATGTGCCAAGGTACTTGCTGGTCCCAGAATGATTTACCCGCATGTGTGTCAGATGTGATACTATAGAAATTGTGTTCGGCCCTAACAGACAATGCATCATGGAAAAACTCTACATTGCGTAGCATTTTCTTGCTATAGTCTCATGTGAATCCATGCTAAGTATACCACTTGGGTGTATGAGCCTACGACTCTAGTGGAGGATGAACATGAAGGGAGTGGTCCCATGAAAATAGTCAGGGTTAGTGGAAATAGGAGGAGGATTTCTTGTGAAAAGAATCCATAGGATTCATTAACTTAATGGCTAGTAATTAAATAGATGATGTGTTATACTTCTGCTCTTCATTAAATATTGAACTGTTGTATAAGTTACTTTTATTGTAAAGGTTTGTGGATAAGGGTTAATACTGGGTGATTTATCGCTTATGGTGCTATTGTTGGCCCTGATATTGTTATGCCAGGTATTGAAGGTGGAGAAGAGGAGTAGTACCATCAGGAGGGAGCTTTCGCTGCTGACTAGAATCCCGTAGAAGATTGGGATCTTACTTAGACCTCTAGAGCTCTGTTTACTCCGTACTATAATTTGGATAAATGTAATCACAACTTATCAACTTTAGTATTTGGATGAACTGTAATCGAATTAAGTATTTTGGATGGTTAATGCAATGTTTCCGCTGCATTTTAAGTGAATCACTTAGAAAATCAATTCTTTACAAAATCAAAAGATTATTTGTTAATGCTTTTGGAATTCGAGGGGTTATGTAAATTACACAAATTCAGTTAATTAAAAATTAAACCAAACTTTTTGTAATTAAAAATCTAATTACTAAGAAAATCGTCCATTATATGAACAGAAAGATAAAGTAGGATTATATAAAGTGTATATATTTAGCGATAACATGTAGTTCTTGTCGCTAATGTAAATATTTAGAGGTAATATTTGTTTTTCTGTCACTAAATGATTATCTTTAGTGACAATTTGTATGTCTTGTCACTAGATATAACTTTTTAGGGACACTTTTCATCTTTTGTCACAAAAACAATGTTATAGTGGCAAGTTTACTATTTTCACCGAACATATTATTTTAGTGACAAATTTAGAGCTGCCATGGGCTAGTTCGGTTGGTTAGTGGTGTTCGCTCCTCAAACAATTGATCATGATTTGATTTTTGGGGTCAGGCTGCAAGAAATAATTTCTTGTGAATACTCTAGTCCTTACGTGGATGACTTGTCTTTGACCGGATCAGAACGAGAATTAGTCGAGGTGCGCGTAAGCTGGCCCGGAAACCCCTACCCGTCGATCTAAAACAAAAAGACTTTCCTTTGTATTGATCCACCAATAGTTATACATTATGTAACAATCATTCTCTTGAATAATCAATTATAATTAGATGGAGATCATCTTCGCGGGCCTATTCAAAGGGTTGTTTCACAAATCTGACTTAAACTCAAAACTGATTTATTGCGCTTTACGAGACATGTCACTCTCTCACAACACATCAACTCAAATTCACTCTTATTGCAAATAAGTCTGGAAGACCCTTTATTGACCATAGGTGCGCGCGAACCGATCAATTGCTATCTACGAATGATCATCTATAATTGGATGGAGCACAAATAATTTCGGAAAAGGTATTTGCTGTTATTAATTTTATGACCGGTATTGTATCCCTACACTATTGAATTCAAGCTGGTGTGTACTCGCTAAGTCCAAAAATATTAAAAAGATGATTTTTAAAACCAATTAAGGGGTGTTGGATTCTTCAATTTTACATTTTTTAGTTTCTCATTAATCACTTTTAAGTGTATGCCAGGGAGCCCACAAAATGCATTCTTACAAAATGTATTTTCGATTTTTAAGTTTAGATAGCGAAATGCCAAAGTAAGGGGAGAGGAGCTTTTTGACTTCTCATTTTACATTTTTCCAATTTTTCCTTTTTCCCATTTTTGACTCCTGTTGCAAAATACTTTTGTTGCAAATATCTCTCAAATGCAACTCTTTTTGCAAAATGCATTCTATAAATATCTCCCAAACACTTTACAGATTCAATAATACCTACTAACCATAATCCAAAAGCCAAAAATACAGAAAGCAAAATCAAAAAGTAAAAAAAATGGAGTTTATGTCAATTCTCATCTATATGAAATACACTTTTCTCATTTTGATTGACCTTTTACGAAGGCAATTGCTTGTTAGGTCAGGGGAAGATAAAATTGTTGCAATTCGAATACGTAGTTTAGGGCTAAAGAACTATTGGGACATGAAGACAGGGTTGGGGGCTCCTCAAGTAAATTAGGGCCCATTGAAAGTGGAACAAGTTGATGAACATGTAGACACTAAAATTTTGGCACGACTTAATCACCGTGATAAATAAATAATCTTGATTAATTAAAAGTCAAAATCATGGTCAATACTTTCAAATGAATATTGAGTCCGTCAAATGTATGGGTTTAGTCTGTTTGAGATTCATGGAAGACCAAAAATACGTTGGGCTGAATTGATTTGTCAAATGATTCAAGAAATTAGGCTAGCCCAAACGTGGAGGCCCCTTCAGGAAAATCCTAAAAGAGTCGAATAATAAATATATTCACTTTGCTCGTTTCCTCTTCCAAAACTGACTTTTATACTAACTATATATTTCAGAAATAGTGATCGGATGGAAAAATTACTGGGCCCTACAAATTCTCAACCACTGTGTTTATTACCGTTTGACTCCTTCTCTCTCCTCCTTTACCTCTCTCAGTTGCTTCTCTCTCCTTAGTTCTGCAAAAGCAAGATGTGACTACTCAGTATTCACCCCTCTTTTAATGCAACATACATGTTTTACCCATCTTTTTAAATATGCTGTACGATTAATTAGAATGATGCACCTTTTCTAATTTTTTTTCTCCCTAATCCTAGCCGTCTGTTTTATTGCTGGTTAATCACAACCGATGGATTCAAAATGGTCAAACACTCACCCTAACAATTTTCCCACGCCGCACCAGCCCAGAAGCCTCTCTCTCTCCCCTCAAACTCTCAACAACCTTTTGC
This sequence comes from Gaultheria prostrata, assembly GCA_036023075.1. NCBI lineage: Eukaryota > Viridiplantae > Streptophyta > Magnoliopsida > Ericales > Ericaceae > Gaultheria > Gaultheria prostrata. The sequence continues at coordinate 8,332 of JAXBDA010006618.1, forward strand.
CGAGTCAAAGTGGAGCCCACTGTTGTGGGATTCCTGGTAAAAGTTTGACTAATAAACGTGGCAGGGCATACTCCATCTGCACAACCTTTATTTGGGAAAAGTGTTTTTCAAATTTTTTTGTTGAAACCAGCAAAACGAACACAGTGATTATTTCTCTTTTTGGGTTAATTTAATTTCCTTAAAAAAAAGTCAAAATCTTCTTTTTAGGAAATGAAATCAAATCTTCCTGATTGGAAGTAAAATGAAATCAAATCTTCTTTATTGGAAGTCAAATCAAATCAAACCATCTTGATTGATAGCAAATGAAATCAATCATAGATCTTTCCATACCTAAAGCCCTCTAATTGAGCCTATAAATAGAGGCTCTTATGAAGAAGAGGAACAAGTTTTTGCTTGGCATTCAACCAGAGCTCTGAAGTACTCTTCAAGAATTCAAGCACTCTTCAACATCTTGCAGAAAATCATTAAGCACCAAGAACAATGTGCCAATTTCTTTGCAAGTTCATCAAATCAAATCATTCAAAATATCAAGCCATTCCAAACTTCATATCCTCAACTTTCTCAACTTGAAGATTCAAAGCATTTACCGTAGGTGCGATTCAATAACAAACAATCATGCCGTTGAAACGTATCGACTCAAAGATCTGAAGCCAAGGAAATTCAAGGGCACTCTCCAGCATTTTTTAAGGCTTTCTCCAAGTTCTTCTCAAATCTCTCAAGTTCTTGTGGAGAATCAACAAGCACCCAAGCTACGTGCCTGTTCATTTACAACAACAACGGTCTACGTGTCAGCTAGCGAAGATCGCACCTCAAATTCATTGTTTGTTCGAGATAAAGCTGTCGAAGCCTTCAATCAAGCTTCGTTCTTCAAGCTTCTCAACTCGAAGATTTGAAAGAACTACCAACCTGTTCAATCCTTTGACAAGCTTCTATAGCCGTTAGGTTGCACCTTCAACTCCGGAGATCGAATCAGAGGATACTTTGTTCTTTCTTTTGTAAAGAGCACTTAATAGAGGATTGTACCCATTTATTCAAATCAAATCAATAAATTATTATTTTGTGCAAATTTTTCGTGTTCTTTATTGCAAAACTCGAATTTGTGTTACAGAACATACCTCTCTTTTGGCTTTTGATTTCTTCATTTTCTCCTTTTGCATGTTTGGCAACTCACTCTCATGATGAATTCTCAGAAGATGAGTTATCAATTTATGATTTTAGAGAAGAGAAGTCAAAAGTAGGGGGAGAGGAGTTTTTTGACGTCTGATTTTTTATTGTTTCCATTTTTATTTATAAAAAGAACAGCAGAATGTATCCAGTATATATCTCTCAAACACTAATACCGTAGCAAAGTACATTGGCCAAAATCTAAAAATTCGTAAAGTAAAAAAAATGAGGCTCCCAAACACCCCCTAAATTAGGCTCTCAACTTTCTTTTATATATATATATTACATTGATCTTACCGACTTTCCTTCATAATGATCCACCCAAAAAAACTGCGAACATCATATGGTGCACACTAAATGTGCACTGAATTGTGTGCGATCCATCTCAGGGTCCTACACAACTGATCGGAGCCGTTAGAGCATCTCTAGTGCACTATCTAAAAAGTATTTGTTAAAGTGTACATCTAAGCACATGTGGGGCCCTATTTTATGTGCTAAGAACTTAGCTAGCTAGCTAAGTAAGAATGTACTTTAATGGACTACCTATATATGTTCATTATATTTAGAGTGGAATCCACTTTAATGCCCTTGGTCCCACCAAAATTTCCTTCTTCATCTCGTCTCTCTCACTCTCTCTCCTCTTTCTCTCTCGTTAAGTTTATCCCCAAATTTAGGTAGTGAGTTGGGGCACTTTAGGGAGTGAGGGGTGCCACCTAGGATTTTAGGGAGTTAATTTTTGTGCACTAAAGAGCATTTTTTGAGTTTTTCTTAGTTAGCTAGGTAGGGCACTTTGGGGTACTCTTTTTGGTAGTGCACTAGAGATGCCCTTATTTTGTTGAAAAATATGATTTTAAGAGTCCATGTAAAAAATCAAATCATTCAAGTATCGATAAGAGCTCAATCAATTTTTGTCTCAAAATTCACAGGTGAATAAAATTAAATGAATTGCTCCTATTCTTATTGATATTCAAATGATCTATTTTTTTTTCTTTTGCAGCAACCATCGGAAAAAAATGTTGTGGTCTTCATGTTGCTCTTTCGTGGAGAGCTATACATGGGATAAGGAGAGAATCAAATGAGACTGGTGATAGGTGCTCAAAAGCACCCAATTACCCTCTCTAATTTGCACTTTGTTAGGCCAATTAGGTTACTATTTAATTAGCTTTTGTCGGTTATTGGTGTTACAGGCTTCGGATGATCAAAGACATGGAGATGTACATTTTGGAGCAAGTTAGGAGCTTTGATATGTGAAGGGGGATGAAAAAAGAGCCGAACTAACCAAGTTGCAGCAACCTTGGTCCAGACCACCACTTCCTTGGTCCGGACCAACCTCAAGAAGCACAAATCAAGTTTGTAGCTACCTTGGTCCGGACAAGACGAACCCGGTGCAAAGCTTACAGGATGCTTGGTCCGGACACAAAACACCTTGGTCCGGACCAACAAGCACTAAAAGTTGCGTTTTGACGCGTTTGATGTAAGTTTTGGGTCTTTTATTATACATAAAACTTCATAACATGAGTGTAGGGTTCCCAAATACTTTGAGTGGTACCTTTAGAGAGAGAAACTCCTTGTTCTACATGTTCATCACGAGTTCTTCAAATCAAAGGATGTCAATCACCTCCATGGCTAGCTAAACCCCTTTTCTAGGGGGAGGATGAATCTCCACACCAAGTAACCTAGCTTTCTCTGTGTAGATTAGGGTTCTTATTCGAATCGGATAATATGCTCAGAACCCGGTTTTATGGATATCAATAGAATCATTTTGCTTTTCTCAATTCGTTGAGTATTTGTAAACATGATTCCAAATACCGTTCATATAATTATTTTCGTTGATGCGTTTGGAGTTCTGAGATGGATTATGCTCGTGAGACGGATCATGCCGCGATTGTGAGATGGTCCGTGCCGTGGGGTAGTCCATGCCTTTTAACAAACACTAAATTCTCTTGACGATTATCACTAGGGTTTGCGAGCCCTAGCGATAATCCTTTGTGATTCGAGTATTAATCTTATCTATACAATGCTTGGTTATGCGGTTGGGGTGGATTCTAAACCCTAGATCTTTTCCCAATCAGTTTCACCTTTTTAATTATTGCGCTCTTTAGTTTAATAATTTCACAAACAATCAAACCTCCTTTTACCGAATTAAATTAGAAGTTAATTGAAATTAATGCAACTCAGCCAATTTGTCCCTGCGGATCGATCTCAAACTTAACCACTATTCTTCGGGATATTAGTTAATTCCCTGTTTTATAAATTATATTTTTGGTACGAAAATGACCTATCAAATTTTGGCGCCGTTGCCGGGGACAGTTTGCACGGTTACTTAATTTCGATTAGTTTTTGTTTTTATTTTTATTTTGGTTCTTAGTTTAGGACTTTTTAATTTTGTTTGTTAGTGTGATTTTCAGAGTAAAGGCTGCAAAGAGTGTGCGGAGGACAACAAATCAATAACAATTTTCCAAGGAGGGCACCATCACTGTGAGTATCGAAAAGTTTGCATTAGGTTTGACTTGTTATGAAAAAGATGGACTACACCTATGCTCCACAGTATCCTGAATATGTCCAAGAGCAATTAAGTCATGCTCAATGGTTTCCTGGACCGAGTTATGATTGTTTCTCCAACGACTATAATTCGGGATGGGAAAATCATTCCAATTTTTCTTGGTCACAACAATCTTCATACCCATGCTATGCTCCACCCCCAAGGGCAGTTTTTCCTAATGATTTTCATCCTTTGGCCTCTTACCCTGCTTCCTTTCAACAGCCATATCAGTACCCTACACCCAACCCACCGTCAAGAGATTTTGACAGTTTTGAGGAGAAGTTTCTGAAAATATTTTAAAAAATTGAGGCTAATAACCAACTGTTTAAATCTCAAGCTCAATCTACCTCATAGCTTGAGGCCAACCGAATAGATTCTATACTGACTAGGTGGGATGAGGAAATATTACCAAGTAATGAGAAGGTAGTGGACACTGAGTATGAAGATGATACATGGAATGTAGGAGAGTCAATCATCATCTTCAACCCTTCTGTGGCTGATGAGGTGCAAATACCCGAGAGGGGTGTCCATTCCCCTCCTCCTTCATTGGGCTTTACTTTTGAGACCATGCCAAGTGACCAAAGCACAGAACCTGTGTTGACACTTTCACCACATGCATCTATGCCTGTAGATATTGGACCAGTAGAAATTTCCACAGTCCCACATTTGCATGACAATCACTCCACGGGGGATAGAGAAGAGAAAATATTGCCTAGTCAGACCGTTTCTAATCTGATGGGTTCATGTGGAGTAGAGAGCTTGCAAGTGAATGAGATTTATTGTGAGCGAGAAAATAAAATAATGGTCCCAAGAAACAAGCATGTAATAGAAATTGAGTCTGGGGAAGATATGAGTAAGGTGGATGTGTCAATTTCTAACTCTACAGGTGCTGAGGTTAATGTCATTATTGATGAGCTTGATATTCTCATGGAGAACAAGGTTTTATTAGAACATGAGTGTGCTTCATGTGTGGGTGTTTTGGACTTGTTTGGTCCTATTGATTCTCCACAACTGCTAAGTTTTAACAAGTTAGAACAGATGGATTTTCTGGGTGTCGATTATTTTGATTTGGTATACCACCCAAGTTTAATGAACATTGTCAACAGTCTGAAAATCAATTTTGTTCTAATTGCATATTTGGTGGAACTCAAATTTCAAACGTGGCTAAAGCAATTGAGATACTCTAAGTATTTAATTTTATGGCATGGTCGCGTACAATTTTTAACGAAAACCTTGAAGGGGGGGTGAGATGTTCATGGTAGTAACCCTTCGTGGTATGGTGGAAGTTCGAAATTCACGTAGGCATAGTGTATTTAGTTTTTTTTTAATTTTTTTATTGTTTACTTTTACATTTAGCTTTTAGTTTTTTTCTTCTTCTTAGTTTTTCTCTTTTACTAGTTTTTTTTTGTCTTTTTTTCCGTGTTCTTTTTGTTATGTTTTGTGTCTTGTGGACTAACACTTGCAGGTTGCCTTATTTAAGTTGGGGGGTAATGCCCCATGATCTTTAGCCTGCTTAGTTCACCGACACGAGGTGATCTCTTTCCTTATCTTTTCGTTCTTTGTCCAATCTTTTCGTGTGTGGCATTCAATGAGGACATTGCATGATTTTAGTTGAGGGGAGGACTTACTTCATAGTTGTGCATAATTAGAGTCTTGAAAATTCAAAAAAAATTGAAAAATGTTAAAATTTTTGGATCCTTTGGCATGAAATTTTGAGCTTGTCTTGCTTACTTGTTGATTGATTGAGTTGCAGTGTGCTACTATTGCATTGACATATCGTGTGACACCATAGTTCTATTTGCTAGTTTGTTTCAAGGGATGCCTCATGGCATTTAAGCATGGCACAATTGCACCTCACATTTGTTGGGCTTTGATCACTTGTGCACTAGGAGTTGACTGCTATCGATGGCTACGATTAGTGGAAACTTATGCCCATGTGAGCTTTCGTGCCTTATATTTCTTTTGGAGAGGTGTCAAGATAACTCCTTATTTGTCTTGGAAAGAACAAAAACTTGTTGTCAATCTCATTATTTTTTGCAAAGTATTGAAATTGCATGGTTTGAATTGGGTTTGTCACTTGGATGTAGCACCCCTAGGAGATGATCTTGGGCATTTTCTTGCATGGTTGAACCGGTTTGTCTCTCTTGCTTACATTATCCCTTGCGAGCCATTTTGAGCCTCAAACACTTAGCCTTTCCTTTGTTGAACTCCACCTTCCATATTGTGTTTTGAGAAAGGCAAGAGTGTAGAGGTATAATTGTGGGAGAAATGTAGAATTTGAGCTTAACTTGTGGTGTCCCCATAGTAAAGGAAAGAGAGAAATGAAGTGGAAAAGTCGTTTTAAAAAAAATAAAAAAAAGGGAAGAAAAGCAGTGAATAACATATGTTGATAAAGAGGGGACACCAATATGCAGGAAGAGGATTGGTTGAATGGTAGCAATAAGGCGGTGGTGAAATAATGTTAAAAAGGGGCACACATTGCATATTTGCCCTAAAATACGTGTCTTGTTATACTTGTCTATTCTCGGAAACAGGTTTATTTCACCCTAGCCTTGCGATTTTACCCATTGCCTAACGTTATAACCTTGATTAAGACCTATTTGATCCTAGGGGTGTTGGGGTGTGGAATGATGGATAGAAGTGATTCCAATACTTGAGATTTTGTGTCCACCATATAAAGCGTTCTTTTCGCGTCATAGTGTGCGGAGTATCTTGCTTCATGTTTACACAACCTCCAAACCGCACACTTGAGAGTTTATACTGCACCTTGTTTCGAGTGACTTTACTTGTGAGTGCATGACATGGTGAGACCTGAAGTTGCGGCTCGGTCCGGAGAGAATGGTCATTCTTTGTTCACTTGTGATCAATGCCCATATTCACACATGCACGCTATGCTTAGGTGCCATGATTTCTCTCTTTAGACTTAATAGCATTCGGAAGTAGATTGGTATGTTTTGTCTTTGTGATAGTGGTGCATTTTTGGCTTGAGATATAACAAGTTGTATAACAGGTTTTGGATTCAATGATAAGGGATTCACTGTGTTTTGTGGGTGATCACTGCTAAAAACCCTCACAAGACTCCATTCGTCCTACCGGGGCCGTCCGGGGGTTTAAAAGAACTATCATTTAGTTGCATTTAGCTACCAGTTTAGTTTTCTTCTTTTGCTAGGACTAGCAAAGTGTAAGTTGGGGGGCTTGATAGGTGCTCAAAAGCACCAATTTACCCTCTCTTATTTGCACTTTGTTAGGCCAATTAGGTTACTATTTAATTAGCTTTTGTCGGTTATT
>JAXBDA010006619.1:0-20196 GCA_036023075.1 Gaultheria prostrata
AAAAAGTAATGATACTCCCTCCGTCCCTTTTATAGTGTAGACATTTTCATTTTGGGATGTCCCTTAATAAGTGTGTGTTTTGAAAAGTTAGTGGGTACACTTCCTATTTTGTCCTTAAAGGCAGATTACTTTTTGAAAAGTTAGTGGGTATTATTATATTGATAAAGGTAAGTAGTGGAAAGTAATTGTAAAAGTCGTAAAAATTGATGTGAGAGAAAATAAGTTGGAATTACGAGGTAGCACACTTAAAAATGGACGGATTTTTTAAAAGTATTTTTTAGCTTTACAATGCTCGATTGCGCACGGGCACGAGAATCGGCACGAGCACGAGATGACACGGCACGACATGACACGACACGGCACGGATTGTGGTGGGCCGTGACTGGGCCGAGGATATTCCAAAAAAGCACGGCACGGCACGGTTATTAAATAGGCTCGGCACAGCACGGCACGAAGCACGCTAGACACGGAAATAAATGGGCTGGGCCGACACGGCACGGCCCATTCGACACCTCTAGTATCAGCTGCCGCATCCTCTCCCCTCCCGCAAATTGAACCTAGATCTGCAAATTCGGTGTCCCTCCGTCTGTTTTGAGAGAGCGAGAGAGAGAGATGGCAGAAGAACCCGGAGCGTCGTCGTCGTCATCATCATCAGAGAAATCCGTCTTTATTCTTGTCGAGAACTTGCACCGCGATTTTGAGTGGTACGAGTTCAACGTCTCCGACGACGTTGAGGTCAATAAACCTCCTCCCCCGCCTCTCCATCACGCTTTTCTTGGCGACGACAATGTTGATTTTCACGAAGACGTCAACTTTGAGGGGCGTGATTACAAAGACGTTGCGGAGTATAAGAGCAAAGCGGTGGTGAAATTCAAGCCCCCCACAGCCACTGCCGACTACGAGTGCGAGCTGGGGAATTGCTGGGCGATTTTGGGCTTAGAAGATAAGAAGAAGACGGCTATATACCGTGTTTGTATTGAGGAGGTCAAGTCGTCGGAGGATGATGAGGCGGAGGTGAAATTGATGGGTCGATTTTGTCGTGCTGACGTACTTACTAGTGGTAGTGGTGGTGGTAGTAGTCCCACGACGAAGACCAAGTGGGAGAGCGTTCATCGAATGCCTAATTACCTATCATCTTATCTAGACGCATGCACCCTGGTTCTGAACGACAAGGTTTATTGCTTGGGTTGTTCGACCGAAGAAGGGAAGGACGGGAAGAAGAAGAGAAAGCGGCCACAGCAGTCACCCTGGGCCGTGGCTTACGACCCGAGGCTGGAGCAGTGGGAGTATGTACCTGACCCTCCACGGCTTCCTGAAAGTAATGCTATTTTCTCAGCAGCAGCTATGTTAGGCTCCCCCAGTACTGCTCCCAGCCCATGTATTGTGGTGGGCTTACCTCGTCAGGGTCTCATCCAATTGTACTATGTGGACACCGGAAAATGGGTAGAGGAAGAGTTTCGTTGCAGCAAATTCTTTGAACCAAAAGACTTGTGTGGAAAAGCTGTGGCTGTTGGCAACATGTTGTATTGGTATGTGGTGGACAGGAAGCGCCTAGGTGGTTACGATCTACAGACTCAGACGTGGTTTGTGGGCCGTCTCGCCATCCATGACGATTGGGACTATGTAGCAGACGATGATGGGTATAAGGATCCTTCTCCCTCCCTGGCTCATCTGGGTGGCGACATGTTCTGCTTGTTATGGGTTTCACCGCAGGTACCTACCTATAGAGTCCGTTGACATTTCTCGCATTCACTGCATAATGAAGTTCATGTTCTGCTTGCTATGTTGAACACGTATAGAGTCCGTTGACATTTCTCGCACTCACTGCATGCATGAAGTTCATGTTCTGCTTGTTATGGTTTCACCGCAGGTACCTATAGAGTCCGTTGATATTTCTCGCATTCACTGCATGAAGTTTCGAGTTACTGCTGCTGCTGCCAATAGCGGCCCAGAACGAGGAATTATACCGGTGGAGGCCACTATCCTGTCGTGTCAATATTACTTTATTTCAGGGTCAAAGACCTATTGCGATGGCTTGGTGGTGTAAGGATTTCTTCTCCTTCTTTCACTTACTGGCATTTTCTATGTGATTCTCACTCCTCTAGTTGACTAGCTTAGTTGCGCAATGCAGAAAGTAGAATTTTAGGATGAATATTGTTGTAAAAAAATGACTAGTATCATTGTTTCTAAAGCTTCTACCACTATAACTAAATGATTTGATACTTATGCTATCCTTTCTACATGGCTTACACCATGCTTCGCAATTTGGTGGTAAATTGTTTATGAAAATTTGGAGATCCATTGGTTTTTCATTTTGTTTCTTGTCAATTTAGAGATTCTTTGTTGTTGTTGGTCGTGATGGTTTGATTTTGCTAAGTGTGGCCTTCTTTAGTAGTATAGATTCCATAGACTGATACTTTTTATTCAATCCTGTTGGTACGCCAGTATACTCTTTGTGGTAGTGTTTGGGGTTCTATTTTATGAGTAAGTTTTCTTGGGCTCCCCTGTGATTAAGATAAATTTGGGCAAACTAAGCACTAAACTGGTGCGTTGTGCTCTGCACAAGCGACTCACATGGGATAGTAAGCGTAAAATATAGATCACCTCTTATGGCCTTGTTACATTATGCTTAGACACTTATGTAACAGCTTAGTTCACATCAAGGGTTTGCAGTGATGGTTTGACGATGATGCCATCAAATTAAAAAGACTGATGGTCCCATTTTATCTCTTATTGTGATGCAAACCAAATATACCATAGATAATGTAGGGAGAGAAACTCCCAAAATGCGATACAAAAGAGTTTAAGCTCTTTATATTCCTTTTTAAAAATGATAAAACTTGTAAACAAAGGACTCACTCCCCTATTTATATTTTATAGACCCACTACTACTAAGAACACAGAATGACAAGAACGCCCTAAATACATACTACATCATATTGTTTCCGGAGTATGTTACTATAAACTTGCACGTATAAAAGCGAAAGACACCATAAGGGGTGCAACCTTTGTAGAGGAAGTCTCTAATCAAAGGTGAGCAACACTAAGTCACTGTAGTTGATGAAATCGACAAGAAGGAAAGAGTATGCATGGAAAAGTCCTTTACAGTAAAAATGAAAGCTATGCAAAAAGTCAGACTTCAGCTTAAGAGTGGCCAAATTGGACTTGTGCTTATTCCTTTTTCTCGAAGGAAGCCATAGGAGGCAAATGGGGGCTATAAAACAAGCCTTCCTAATTCTCTTCAGCTCTTCTGCCTACTCCCAGGCGAAACAACCTGAAAAAGTAGGATTCATGCTCAGCAGTGGTATGTTGTTAAAAAGTTCAATTTTGTAGCTGTTCTCATATTATGTACAAGAATTACATTTGTCTTCTATCATATGCTGTCAAACTTCCGGTTACCCCCTTGTGTTTGAGCGAGTTGCTTTTGAGTTAGAAATAGTTTTTAATTTAGCTAAGAAGAAACACGTAACATCATGTTCATGTTTAGGATAATATCTTTGATGCGAAGGAAATCCAGTGGCTACCTCTAGTTCATTGAGTAAGCTGTAAAAATTGGTATGTTGCCATTAGCAGCGCCCTTTTCTGTTACTTGATTAACTAGTTAGCTTTTGTTGAGTGAGAGCAATGGCTGTAGAGGAGAGGAAAAGTAAAGCTGTTGTCAACAGAGTTCTATTATATTCTTTGGTTGCACTGCAGGAAAGTTATAGAGACGATAAGCCATATTTGATGCAAGATAATGTAGAGGCAGATAAGAAAATTTAGTTGATTTTCAATACTATTTGAATCATCATGGTATTTCTAATACATAGAATTTTTTTTAATATTATTTAAAAAATGTAAAATATTATTTTCAAATAAGATTCTCGTTTCCACTGTTTCGTAGAAGCTACAAGTAAAATGCAGGGTTAGGCACTTGTAAGCATAGATACAATTACACACTGTTTGCTTCAAGAAGGAATTAGTCTCCACTAGTCATTCGAAGAACGAACAAGAAAAGGGTTACTGTTTAGGTAGGATAGATGGATGTGGTCCAATGGCTAAAATGTGGTCAATGTGAAACTGCCTCCATTCTCCCTTCTGCTGCTTGGTTTAGGCTTAAAAACGAAATGCTCAGCAGGTGTTTAAAAGTATTATTAGTAGCTGGAACATTTGCTGCATCTTATTATTGCGATACTTTGATACATATTCCATATCCCTGCGGGCCCTTTTGGAGTATACTTGCTCCTATGGATATCGACAATTTACAATATTAATTTTGTTACTAATATGATGTTAAATTGTTTATGAGAACACGACTTAGGAGTCCTCGTATCCGTGTCAGACACGAGGACACAACGGGGATGCGTAGGGGACCCGCCACGTGATGTGCCCAATTGGGACAAGTCGGAGACCCGGCTTGGTTCAATTCATAATTTTAAAAACTTATTGGGCTTGTGAAATTATAAAACCTAAAAATTAAAAGGTAAGAATTGATATATTTTCAATATAATATGACTCGCTTCACTCTCGCTCTCTCTCTCTCTCTCTCTCTCTCTTGCCAAAAAAAAATGTCACTATTAATCTAGAACAAATAGAAAAAGAAGTGTTCTAAAAGGCGTTCGGCGCTAGTCGGGCGGTGACGCACTGCCAAGCGCCTAGTCCGCCTATGCACCATCGAGCGATTCGGAATTTTTTTTATTAATATTTTTAAGACAATCAGATTCAGGATATGTTTGATAGCACCTCCATCCAAACAACACTTGCAAAAACATAATAGAACCAAGGAAAATAAATAGCATATCTTTCGTTGAATTGGTAATAGAAGAGGGAGGGGGGAGTTCTAAAAACCAGCCGAGACGTACGGAACCGGCCGGTGGAGTTGCAACGAGAGGGAGGACTGAGGAGACGACGGATTAGGGCCACTGATGGTTGATGTTTATTGTTATACTTTGGTTTATTATACTTTCGTTTATCACACTTGGCCCATTTTATTATTTTACTACAAAACTTAAACCCTTATCCGCCTAGCCCTGCCAAGAGGCCTAAGCGGCCGCCTAGCTCCGCCAAATGCCGCCTAGTCTCCCTGGCCGGTGAATGAACCGCCTAGGGGTATAATCGTGGCGGCAACCCGCCTGCTTAGGCAGCCGCCGAGGCAGCCGTTCAGAACACTGAGAAAAAGTACAAGTAAAAGAGGACAACGGGTTGTTTCTTTTCACTTGTCCCCCTGGTCTCCATCTTCTCTCTTGTTTAATGAGTTTTTTCTTCAAATGAATGACACAAACGCAAGCGCGCGCACACATACCGTGTACCCCGCCATGTCCGTGTCCCCAGTTTTTGGGAATTGCCTCGCCCCGTGCCCGTATCCCTGCTACCTTGTACTCATATGTATGTGATTGTAAACAAGAATGAGTTATCCCAACTCAAAATGCTTACCATCGTTGACGTTGGATTGTCTGGTGCGTAGAACTGGTATGAATTTTCACTTCTCTATGAAGCTCAAACAATTCAGTGTTGTCTACATTTCAAGAACGGATGAATGGATTTGAAATAAATCTTTGACTGTAGTTATCTGTAATCCATTCCTAAAATGACTATGCTTATAATTGGAATTTTGTCAAAGTACATCTGTACACCCTCCAATTTGATAAATGTTCTTACCCGAATCCCTCCATTTTGAATCCACTCATCCAAAACAGAGATTTACAGTTTTTTTTTTCTTTTTGGATACGGAACCTTTGACACCCTAAAATAGCCAATTCTATTTTTCAAGCCTTTCTTGGCCATTGGCTATGATTTGCTGCGCCATATAGTTAGGGACCCATTAGCCTCTGCGTGGCCCATGGTTGATTTTTAGACTTCATTTCGAGCATGTGGGTTCTTTTTCCTTCGTCCTTTTCACCTATGTTCAAATGCTAATGGGTGACAGTATTGCAGGTAGGGTTAATTGGGATACAATTGCTCAAGAGTTTGGCAACCTTTTGCGGTATGCTGTTGTTTCCATATTGTCTTTATTACAGTGTACAACATTTTTGGTTTTCCCTTGTTGCATGTGTCCATAACTGAAAATATTGGCATCAACAAAACGGCATTTACATACCTTTTCAATGGCTTTTATTTGACTTGGTGGTGATGTTTGTGTTTTGTTACAAATGATGGCTTTCATGCTTTCTCCAATCTAATGAGTCCAATATGGTTACGTAGGGATGGCAACAGGTAGGGTCATTCTTTTGGTGCCCATGACGAGGCATGCCAGACCTCGCGCCTATGTGCCGGTGGCACTCCGCTTTGGCCCACGTGCTCTAGTACCACCCAAATAGCACCATCAGTACAACCCCACGCCACTACGAAAATCAAAACAAAAAATACTGCAACCCTTTCACCCCTCAACAATCCCATTATACCCTCTTTATTCTTGTGAACCTTGGGGGTGGTCCAACCTCGACAAGCGGATGACCTTGGGCACGTATAACTATGACCATTTTCTTGCTTCTGTATGCGTCACGTGTCCTTTATAAGGCCCCAAAAAAACAAAGAGAGAGAGAATGATACCACAGCTCCTTCACCCCTCACCACTGCGGACTCTTCATGAGATTTCCGAGATATGTATACACGTTCTGCATTTTTTCTTTGAATAACACCTCGGCTGTCTTGGAATCCTTCTTGTGTTCAAATTTTACACTTTCTTTTTTCACCGGTTGTTGATGATTGTTTTATTGTTGAACATGCATTTAACAGGACAAGAAAACTTGCTGAAGTACAGGATTAGGTACAGGAACTTCAAGCCCAGCCTCTTGGAGGGAGCTGTGGCTGATTTTCTGGACTTGGTGCAGTGGCTTTTTTTTGTCTATAAATACAAGAATTAAAGGCAAAAAATAGGTTCCAACAACAAGAAGCCCAGATCTTTTTATCTTTAGATTTCCAGTAATGTCTACAAATTTCACTCTATCCGTTTGAGTTTTATTCTAGTCTTAGCCTGGTTTATTCCTTTCAATTTTCTTGTACATCTACTATTTTAATCCGATTTAATAGAGTTTGACTAGCTTTATTCCTCTTTCTCATTTTTCTCACACGGTTGGGAAATTATTGAGCCCGCGCACCAAGGCTAACCATAAACCTCTTCGTGACCTTATCCTTTGGCTGTGTTTGGATGACTGAAATCTTGAGTATGAATAGAAATATGATTACCGGGAATCAAATTCCTAGGAATTTTCTTGGGTAGAAATAGGAATATGATTACTGGGAATCGAATTCCTAGGAATTTGATACCTGGAGGAATTGCATTTCGATGTTTGGATTTATTCAGTAATCTTACACAGGAAATAATTATTTTGGAAATTTGTTAAAATCAACATTTTCTTTTTCTTAATAAATGAGTTAGAAATCTGAGATTATCCTGGGTAAGGGATGGATCAGATTCCCACCCAGTCTAGGAATGCGATTCCTGGTTGAATATGTCATCAGGAATCACATTCCTATTCCCGTCTCTACCAAACGCCGGAATAAAAAAAGCCTAGCATCACATTCACGAACCTACCTGTTCCAAACATTGGAATCATGGGTAGAAGGTATCATATTCTCATTTCCCCTTGAGATTGCTGCTATACAAATTGAGCCTTTGGGTCACATACAATCACTACGTGCAAAGTCAAATCGAGGCGCTCATACCTATTTACACGTTGGATACAAAGGACATAAACAACAACAACTCTAAAGAAGGGCAGTCTCAGAAGCAGTCGAAAGGAAGGAGGTTAATTTTATTATCTCTCGAAAGCTGAAAGAGGGACAAGCAGAGCGAACTGAAAAGCTTGCCAACCTAGTAAACACTAATCTAGCTCCAATGACCCTTGCTAATCTAAATATAGTAAACAAAAGCGGGAATTAACCTTCTTTGAGGAGAAACAATTATTAGTGCTTTGGCAAAATGGTTTTTTTTTTTGTTTTGTCTTTACTAAAAAAAATTGTATTTGTTAGTTTTGAGTCGGTTTTTTTTGGATTATTGGTTCTTCTTGACGAGAGGAATCTAAAGAAGTAAAAAATTTAAATTATTAACTAAACTTAAATTTTGTGAATAAAAAAAAATCTACTAATTCACAAAAATTTGGATTATTTGTCTTTAGTGAACTGTTAAAATATTTAGATTTCTCTCGTTGAGACGAACCTAGAATTCACAAAAAATCGACGCGAACTTAAAAAAATGCAAATTTTTTTTGAATAAAGACAAAAAAATCATTTAATTTATTTTTGCCGAAGTAAAACTCCCGAACTTGTTAGGATATTCAAAAGATCTTGGATAGTACTTTTTTTTTTTTTTATCTATTCCATATACATCTAGTAGTACTTAAACTTTGAACAGAGATGAAGCATGAGAACGCTTGGTGCGAATTGCTAGGCGGACGACAAGTTAAAGATTTTCAAATTTGTTTAATTGGTGTACAGAGAAAATGGGGCTAGCGGTAGAGGGAAAGACTTGTTTTGGCCAAAGCAGTAAACTAAATTTTTCCCAAATCCACCTCTTCCAACCCTCAAATCCACAACCACCGAACCCCTAGTAGCAACAAAACCACCCAATCATGTCTCGCTTGATCATTAGTCAATGAGGGATTTGAAATCTCTTCGCTTGGCAGAAAGAGAATGAGCGTTCATTTGATCTTGGTTCTGCCCAACCCAATAATCCAGCAACCAACAATCCAACACGAAACATACCCTATACAAGAGCCAAGCCGAACTCCAAACATACCCCAAACAACTCCACATCTCAACATATGCCAACCCCCTCTGATATGCAATTACTCCAAACGCCACCAAGCTAACTAGATCTCAGGCAACAACTACTCCAACAAAAACAAAGAACCCAAGAGAAACCTCAAGACAGCAGCATAGAAGAACCCCAAAAAAGCTTCCTAGACAACTCAAAAGCAGCACCAAGACAAACTCTAGAACAGACTCAAGCAAAGCCCACCAAAAAAAACCAACAGCAACCCATACCAAAGAAATCCCCCCAGAAGAAACACGCAAAAATAACAGACGAAAGGACAAAAAGCCCTCACTATGAGCAAAAGGAAAGAAAAAGTCAGAACTCCATAGAGATAGAGACTCCATCCTCCACATCTGCAAAATCACCATCCTCCAAAGCTATAAGATCTTTGACCTCCCTTTCCGAAATTTCACCCTCCTCCAACTGGATAATTTTCTTCAAATTAAAACTCTCCCTTCCTCAAATTTTACCCCCAGCATAGCATTTGTATCCATCACCCTTCGAGCATCTTAATTAACATGGAATTTCTGTTTCGAATATCAATGGATGGGATGGAATAGCAGAAGAGGAAACCTCCAACTCTTTATTTTACACTTTGACTGCCTTTATTCCAAACTTAGAAATGGATTTCTTCTTTCTAATCTACATCTTCAATCTATTCAACCTCCTTTTCAATTTTAATATGGCACTATGGACTGATTGTTCCCCTGGAATGCCAAGCCCCTTGCTAGTCCCTTAACCAAAAGGACTCGAAGGAGCACACTTTAGACCACGCTTCAACTCATGAGAGAACGGGCTTGTAAAACAAAGACTCTTATCGGAGGTTGATATCACTAATCACCCAGGCCATCATCCTTTACTGCCCGTCCCATCACTATGTCCATCACAATTACCCACCTCAACAAGAAGATTTTACTTGTTGGTCATCAACATCCAACAATTTAATCCTTGATTCCCCACTAAGTCCTTTATCCTGAGCTTAGTGGGCATCAAAATCAATAGAATTATCATCCCCTGGGTCAATCTCAACCACATTTTCCTTCCCATATGTATCATGTCCTTTCTTGACCTTAATCGAAGTAAACACACGCTTCTCCCAAGAAGTTCCAGCCATTGGATCTTCTATAACTCTAAGAGGCTAGGAAACACTATTATTAGAGGGTGTTTGAGAGCCTCCTTTTCAGCTTTTCATTTTTAACTTTTTGGCTTTTTGATTTTTTGGATTATGGCCAGAATGACTTTTGAATCTGGGATGAGTGTTTGGAAGAAATGTGCAGAATGCATTTTGGGAGAGAGAGATGAGAGAAACCCAGAAGTAAAAATTGAAAAGGAGGTGTGAGCCTCTTTTCGCTTTCTTCTTCCCATCACCAGAAATGAAGAAACAGTTTTTGGGAGAAATTGTTTTTCCCCTTGGCTGCCAAACACCCAAAAACCAAAAAATAGAAACCAAAAAATTGAAAAACAGGCGCCCAAACGGAGCCTTAATCTTAACTTGCACAACCTCGTTAATGCAGTAAAGATAATCTATTAAAATAAAAATACGCCCATTATCAAAAGCTATCAATTTCTCCGTTAAATCATCAAGTCTAATAGCATCACCCCACAATTTTCCAATATCAATAAAAGTAGAAGAACACCAAGCATTAAGAGGAACACCGAAAAAAGAGATCCAAACGGAGTTGGGGGGTGTTCAAGTAATTTAGTCAAAATTTTAATTTTTTTTTATTTAAAATCTGGTCCCAGTATATAAGTTGGTAGGTTTAATTTGTGTAAATTGCGTAGCAACTTCTGGAACACGTCTCTGGGCATATTTCCTAGAACCGAGTTCCATTTCTCTAATGAAAACAAAGCTTCAGAGTCTGGACCTTCGGATGAGGAAGAAATATCAATCCCATTCATTAATTCTGATTTCCAAATTGTCAAAGATGATGGCCCAAGGAGCCCGCCCATTTATTTTGAGGAGGAAAGGACGATAAAAAAAAATGGAGAAGTATCAAAACCAATTTCGAAGAGTGATTACAAGAGACTCAAGGCACATTGATTATCTCAAACGCTGATAGATGGGATAGGAAGGGGAAAAGCTGTGAAAATTGAAGATGAGATGGAAAAAAGACAAAGGAAAGAAGAAATTAAGCAATTTCGTTAGTGAATGAATCCAAATCATCTCCGGGGATATTCGTAACAGGAATCGAGTCTTAGGCGTTTGTTTGGACTGAAAATGTTTTTCGGTAAAATGATTTCCTCATTTTCTGACGTTTGGTTGCCATTTATGTCTGTAAAAGAATCTTTTGTGTAAAATGTTTTCCACCCGTAGTGACATATGCTTGGTTTTGCCCAACACCAGTATAACAAAGTTCTCTCTCTCTCTCTCTCTCTCCATATATAGATAAATACATGTATGCATCCAACGGCTGTGGTTGACTTCCCTTACATAACTATGTAAGGACTCACTTATAAGATTTTCTTTGTATATATATAAATATGAGGGATCAAATTTTGATGATCCGAATCGTTAGATGTGTTTAAAACATGTCTTTAAGGGTCCGTCGCGAAGATTTGTCAAAAAAAAAAAATACCCGAAAAGGCTTGATCCAAATATTTTTCGATAAAAACGTACATATATCCCTCTTATTTTCTAAGAGGGATAATGACTAGCTTCCACCTCACTAGCCACACGTCTTTCCTATGAACCCAGATGTAAGGTTCTTGTCTTTCTTGTTTACACATATATGTCCACATGTCCACCTCATGCCATGAATGTGAAAGGGAAAAGGTGTATATGTGTGCCTTGTCCCAGTTTGTTTTGTACACTGGTTTTAGATATGGTGTGGCTGGTACACTTCTCTTTGGCCTTCTCTTTGGTGGGGCTCTGGTAGTCTCTTTCAAGACGGGTAGTTTGGAACCACGAGGAGGCTCGTAATCAAGCATCCGATCCAAGTAGTTTATTATATTTCCGCATAAGAAGTATGAGCATATATCCCTCTTAGAAATAACATGCATGAAAATAATTTTCATCGTAAAATATTTTACATCGAAATAATCGGAGCTTTAATCAAAGAATTTGAGAAGGTTATAAACTTTGGAAAGACAATTGGGATTGATTTTTGAGATAACGAAGCGAAATGTAATGGGAAACTTGTTCTACTACTTGCCGCAAAGAAGGGAGTATTCATAAGGAACCTAATTAGGATTTTAGTGAATTTTCTGATTATTAGTGCAGTTTTAAGTGGGTATGGCCGGGGTCTTTTTTTTTTTTTTTTTGAGAATAAAGAGAAAATTTTATTAATCACTAAGCATTAATGCCAATACAGTAGACATTAGACATTAAATGACGCAACCGTTTAAAACGCAGGGAGACCTGTAACGCCATTACATGACAGGGGTCTTGGTTGGGCATGAATAGAGTCGGTTGGTGAATAAAGCTGTGAAGGAGAGGAGGGTTGTGTCTCAATTTCTTCAGAGGGCAATATAGGCAGCTTAGTATTCAAGATAGATCAAGGTAGTCTGGAGCTTCAGTGTAATGGGTTGGATGTCTGGTAAAAGGAGCTGTCAATCGGAATGAGGTCTCATGGGAATAGGCTGTGCTAATTTTCTAACAGAGAAATTAGGTGGTTGTTTGGTGTAATTTTGGTGCCTTTTGTTATCGGTATCTTGCCACTCTTTTCCCTTTTCGGATTGCGGATTCTCACTTCGTTGGTTGTTGGGTTCTTTGTGTGGAACTTTGGAGATCCGACAAAAAGGAAGGCAGTTGATCTCTGAGATGAGGTTGTCAATCAAAAAACTGTCCCTAGTGAGAGTCATGTCTTCTTGCTAACTGCATAACCACATTAAAACAACCAGTTCGAATATAAACAGTAGTCATGTCTTTTTGCTAACTGCATAACCACATTAAAACAACCAGTTCGAATATAAACAGTATTAAAGTTATGCTTTAAAGGTCATGCAACTGCTTCCAGGAGAGCTAAAAGTTCTATTTGAAGAGGACTATTATTGAAAGAAGAGACTGCAATTTGGGTAATCAGGGATCTGTCAAGAAGGCTAGCTGTAAATCCCAATCCGCACCATCCATGGCCTTCTTTCCAAGCCCCGTGGATACATGATTTTTGGATAGAAACCGAAGGCGGGCAAGGCTTAATGATAAATGTATATGTTATGCTATGTTTTGGGCATGTCACGCATTTTTTGGTACTTGGTGGTCAGGAAAACTGTGTAGTACTCATCATTCTGGGGAATGATAGGCATTTTTTTAGTGCATGGCGCACACATTTTTTAGGCATTTTTTTAGTGCATGGTACACACATTTTTTTGTGTGACATGCATTTTATTTGATTTATTGGTTACACATTTTTATGGTATTTGTTACATACTTTTTAAGTGGAAGTTAATTCCAGGAATATATGGTAAACCCCCAAAATAGTTACCCATTTTATTGGTTAATTACAAAATAAGGGATTCCTCATCGGAATGAACTACACACACATACATATATATAGTGTTACTGAATGCTTTTTTTGATACGAAAATTCTAAAGGGACCGACGGGGTTGGTATCGATGATGCACAAACGGGCACATAGGGCTCACTCCGGATCCCGCATGAATGATCTGAGCTGCTCAATAATTTAAAAAAAAAAAAAAAACCAAGTGGGGGCAGTCCTGTAATCTGAATGAAAAAAATGGAAGTTTGGATCGAGCATCTACACATATCGGATTGAGCTGATTTTTCACATGAGTACTCGTTTTTTTTTTTTTTTTAAATTATTGAGCGGCTCAGATCATTCATGCGGAACTCGGACTGGACCCCGCATGCCAGTTTATGGATCATCGTTACCAACCCCATCGGTACCTATAGACACGGGTATTTTTTATAAGCAAAATTTTTACCTATCATTTTTTGGAGAAAGCTAGCGGAGCCACCACACCTTACGTAGGAGCGTGAAAAGTGCTGTCGAGAAGCTGAAGGTTAGTCCAAGTCAGGATATCCTGCATTTTAATTTGTTTTTCAACGAGTGTATCATAAGCTTCCCAATTTTCTACGACAAGTCGAAAACAACGCCAAGATTCTGATGGAAACGGAATATTTTTATTTTCACCATTCGTTTTTTCGCGTGTTTGACCCAATTAATTATTGGAGGATCATTTCTTTCTGATATCACCAAGCGGAAAACCGCACGCATATATTATTATAACAAAGCTTTAACCCAGCCCAAACACCAAAAAAAGACCAAAGAGACATCCAACAAAGTATTGAATGTAACGGAAGTGTTTCTCCAGGAAACTACCGCGAAGACTTGAGCTGTTTGCAAGGGCGTGTGTCAAGACCGTCAGACAGTCCAACTTTGTGCTAAGGCCTTCTTGTCTTAATCTAACTTCTACAAGAACGATTGTGTTCGACCTAATGGTGCGGCTGAATGATGGTACGTGGTTTGCCTTGGATGCAAGAACTTAATATTTCTCAACCGTGTGAGAACGAGAGAACAACAATTAATAAAAAATCAACTTTAGTAAATGGATTCAACAGAGTTGAAGACTAAATTACATGTAGAATGTAAAAATATCTAGGCTAGGCTAGGAGAAGAGACAAACATTTTCTCAAGTGGATTGAGGAAAATGGGTGAGTATTTTGCTGGAAAGTAATTGAATTGAATTGGTTGTAAGTAGGGGTGGGCATTGGGTTATTTCGTGTTATGTATCAGAATCTTATTTATAAATTCCTATAACATTTTTCAACTTATCAGATTTTCGTGTCATGTGTCGGGTCATGTCGGGTTCGTGTTGTTTTGTCACGTCAAAAAGTCCCAACTTTTAGTTAAAATTTTATTTTTTTTACTTAACAGTTCATCAAACTAATGTCTAATGTATAAAATTACTCATAAAAATGTTTATTTTTAGCTCAACTACATAGATTTATTTTATTTTTCGTATCAGGCATGCCCACCCCTAGTTGTAAGCGTTGGGCTTTGTGGTGTTGTAACATTTTCTTAATCTTCAAAATTTGTATTTAGAGCATCTCCTACCAATATTCAAATCTTCAAATGAAGAACGAAAGCGACATATGGAGAGGAGATTTTGTAATGGGTGGCGATAATGCCACGAGGGTATTTGTTAATGACACGAGTCTGCTTCTTGATTCTTCCACTGACACTTTTTCTCTCACTACAAGTCTACAATACACACCCATTTTGGCCATTCCCTCCTCTGCTCCACTTCCCTCTCCTCTCAGTTCACATGTCTCGTCTTTAATCCCGGTTGTCTTTTTGGATCGTTACCCAGAGGAAACAATTTTTGTTTTTTTTATATTTAGAGAGACTCATCCTCCTTTTTGTCACATCCATTTTTCAAATTTATTTTGGTTCTTTAAATTTGAAGAACCAAAACAAAATTTGAAGAACCGATTCTCCAAAAAAGAGGATGGGTCCCTCCAAAAAATACAATCTTTTAAGCAAAAGAGGACATAATTTACAAAATTTCCCTTTGATATGTCACTTCCATTCTTCATTTTCAAGGAAAATCCATGGATTGAAGATGCTCTCAAAGCATCCACATTTGATAGCTTTAGACCACTTTAGGGTAAGACTCCCTCTACTTCCTTTTGCCGTGCAAAACCACAGATCATGGATTCCTCTCCCATTTCACACATGCTAGTAAGGAAAAAACGGGTCAATTGGACTTTACCATAATCATAAATCCGATGTGGGCTTGATTTACTTGGCAAAAACACAAGTTGCCCAATTAACATAAAATTAAAATGGGCCTTTACTTGGTTTGGGCTTAACATGTTTGAAAATAGGTTTTATTACGGGCCGGTCCATAAAACAAAAATTTATTACCATTAAGGTCAATCACTCTTTTTTTAGTTTAGGTTTAAGGTGCACTTTCCTATATAGGGTTGTAGTGGTTTAGACACTTTCATAGGGTACACGAGGATTTTAGGCACTTTGATATGGTATCCTAGGATTTACAGGGTACCCTAGAGTTTAGGTTTAGGCACTTTCATTGGGTATCCTAGGGTTTAAGTTTAGGGTGCACTTTCCTATCATAGGGTTTTAGTGGTTTATGCACTTTCATAGGGTACCCTAGGGTTTTAGGCACTTTCATAAGGTACCCTAGGGTTTAGGTTTATGCACTTTCATAGGGTACCTTAGGATTTAGGTTTAGGGTGCACATTTCTATTATAGAGTTTTAGTGGTTTAGACACTTTCATAAGGTACCCTAGGGTTTAGGTTTAGGCACTTTCATAGGGTTTTCCTAGGATTTAAAAAAAATAAAAATGTAAAATAAAAATAAAGAAAGTTTCAGTCAACGCCTTACATGGGCTGAAGAGTTTGAGCCGAATTTTCCGTAGTGGAGCTCCTGGTGCATGCAATGGGAAAAATGGAGCGGCCGGTAAATTGCCCTTGAAAATAATATTTTCGGGCTCGTTATAATTTTGCACCAAATTTGGGTATAAAGAGAAAGAAAAACTAAAAACCAAAAACCCCAGCTTTTACTAGATTCCGACCATACGGATCCTAGGAAGCACCACTTGAGATCTTCCACAGAATAATCCTTGAATTCGAATTTTCCTTTGATTGCAAACTCCACATCTCGACTTCCCCAAAGCCTATGAGCCTCCATTGGTTCCAAGTTGGCCAATGGAGCACCTTTTTTTTTTTTAAATCGGCAAAAATATTCAATATATAAGAGTCCCAACAATGGGTACATCGAGATTGTTGAAGAGTGCCTTGAAATCAGTCCCTATAGTTTGTAGATCAGGTTTTCGACTGAATTTGAGAAGGAGTACCTCGTTGTCTGTCCGGACACAGTAAAGTCCATACGATGCGTTTTAAACATAGTTTTATGTACTCCTCTATAGAAGCAAACATGAAGAGATTCTAGAGTTTTATTCTTTTCACTATTACTCACATATTGTGGCCTCTCAAGAATTACTAATCATAGCCGGCTCTTTTTAATCTTTCTTAATTCATAGTGAATCCTTGCCATTCCTCGCCCGTGGAGTACTCTTTTGCTTTGTGCTTGAGAGAAACCACGTAAATCTTTGTGTTCTTGTGTGATTTGTCTTTTTGTTTGTTCTTTTATTTTTTATTTTTCCCAATTTTGGGCCAATTAAATGTTCATTCCCCTCAATAAAGATCGATGATTAGATTCATGACAGGCATTCTCGGCTTTTTATTTTTTGTCCAATGAACTAAATGTGAGAATGAGTATCCAGGGGATGGAATTATGGATGTTGTTTTATAGATTGAAGCAGTGTTTTAAAAATTGGACCGGATCAGCCGGTTCAACCGGTCTAGTCACCGGTTCGGTTCCATCAAAAAACTGTTCATTTTTCGAAACCTTCTTATTTTGGGAGAACCGCTTGATCAGAAGTCGGAACGGTTTAACCGGTCAACTCGGTTACAGGTCAATCGGACCGAACCGCTTATGTGGCTATTTTGACAGAATGAGACTTGAGGATTGGTTACCTAGGAACAGAGGGGACCGCATTTATTGATCTCAAGTACAGCTATAGTGCTGTTCTCGCACGCCACGCTGTTTAGTTTCCGTGTTAACCGTTTATAGATCCTTGGAAGTTGGAACAATCCTCAAGTCAATTTGCTCGATGTGGGACAAAGTGGAAAAAAGCCAAATTCCCCTGTTCTCGTACGCCACGTTGTGTAAGTGGAGCTTTCGTGCAATCTTTTATAGATCCTTGAAACAATCCTTAAGTCTCATTTGCACGATGTGGGACAAAGTTTAGAAGGCAAAAGCTACAATGCAACCCAATGGGTGGTCCACCGAATTTTGCTATACGTAATGACCCATACACTGACTTGTGCAATGATCCTACGTGTAAGATAGGTCCCACCCTTATTTGGGCCCTCACTTATTCTCTTTTAAATATGGCCAAATCAAAGTTTTTCTGAAAATTTGAAATTTGGCGTTGGGTTCAAAATTTTCGAAAGTTCAATACCATCAACACCCTTGCTCCCTCCCATTCCATCTCTCTCTCTCTCTCTCTACCCCGAAATCTCTCCTTGCTCATCTTCATCACCAGGCAGTCACCACCACCGAAGCGGCCTACCCCCACCGCCACCGAGGGACGCCGACCCTTTGGAGACACCACCAACCACCGCAAACATCGATCACCGACCTTCACCCACAGCAGCCGACGCCATCGAACTGCGCCACCTGCCACCTACCACCGCCGGCCACCAATTTTTGTGAGCTCCAGTTGTTTTATTAACCATTTATCGGTCCATTCCTCTCGCTTTGGAAGGAACATGTGGCTTCGACCTATTGCCAAAAGTCAAGATCTGAAAATATGGGTTTGGGAGTTGGACCACCACCACCACATTCGACCAGTTGCCGTAATTGTTTGAGTTTGATTTTTTTTTTTCCGAACAAGAAAGTATGTGTGAGTTATATCACGACCTTTTTTATTTCTTTTTATTTTGGTAAGTACCTTTTTTATTCCTTGTCTTCATCTCTATGAGTTGGAGTATATCATGACCCATAGTTATGCAGAAGTTATCTAGTCCAATTAAGAAATTTCTAGTTTTCCAAGTAGTGGGAATTGGGAAATCACACAGGACGAAAACCCTTCAACACCTTTTTGGATGCTTAAGCAAAATACCCAGGTTCAGATGAAAAAAGGAACATGGAACCAACATTCACAAGAATCCTCAATCAAGGTGAAAAACAGAGACAACTGAAAAAAGGAGCATGTGAACACATTCACAAAGTTCACAAAAGTTTCTTTGGAATTCCTACAAACATTCTGCTTTTGTTTGAGCTTAATTTCAGAATCCTCTTCTTTTTTTTTTTACGGAAGGCGATATCATCGGTTTGGTCCTCCACTCCCGCTTCGGTTTGGGTGATAGCAAACCTTCAATGTCACAAATAAACTGATCTTGGTTGAATCGGACCGGTGACCGTGGAACGTCAGCAATGGTTGAATCGGAGTTATGTCGATGAGGTAGAGGTGGTCGTCGACGGTGGTGGGAGAGAGGAGTTGGTGGTCGAACCCACATTTTGGCAACTAGTCGAAGCCACATGTTCCTTCCAAAACGGGAGGAATGGACCGATAAATGATTAATAAAACAACTGGAGCTCACAAAAATTGGTGGCCGGCGGTGGTAGGTGGCGGTGTTCGATGGCGTCGGCGGCTGTGGGTGAAGGTCGGTGATCGATGTTTGCGGTGGTTAGTGGTGTCTCCAAATGGTCGGCGTCCCTCGGTGGCGGTGGGGGTGGGCCTGGTGATGAAGATGAGCAAGGAGAGATTTCGGGGTAGAGAGAGAGAGAGAAATGGAATGGGAGGGAGCAAGGGTGTTGATGGTATTGAACTTTCGAAAATTTTGAACCCAGCGCCAAATTTCAAATTTTCAGAAAAACTTCAATTTGGCCAAATTTAAAAGAAGTGAGGGTCCAAATAAGGGTGGGGCCTATCTTACACGTAGGATCATTGCACAAGTCAGTGCATGTGTCATTACGTATAGCAAAATTCGTGGTCCACCTTGTATCACATGGAATGAAAATTCACTTCACTTCACGCGTTTTTGTTTGGCAGTTAGTTTGTGTACTTCTATAAAGTGTCACTTCACACTGATTTGATTGGATGCTTTCAACCACAAATGACCAAATTATCCTTTACCATTTTACTTTCCCCCAATTGAAGCGGCCAGACCAATCAATCAACGGTTGTGTTTGATTTGAGTTTCGGATTTTGGTTTTTTGGTAATGATTGAAGGAAAAAATAGGGATAATAATTAGAAATAGTGGTTAATGATTAAAGAGAGATAAAAAGATAAATGAGAATACTCCCAATAATTAAAAATAAGGATAATAATTAGAGGGAAATGTGAATAATGATCGGATAATAATTGACAAAACCGGGTCTTGAAACCCAAAAAGAACAATGCCAATAATCTCTCTCTCTCTCTCTACTCCATATACTTTGCATCAAATTTAGGGGAGTGATTTCCACACCCCATAAATTATTATCCACACTCCTTTTTTTGTCTTCTAGTGAAATTTTCATATGTGGATAACAATTTTGGGGTGTGGATATCAATTACCCAAATTTAACCTCAAAAAATATTTTATACTTTAACAAGTCACTTTTGAAAAAACTCACAAAATCAGGTTCTCTTTTTTTCTTTTTTTTTCCCCGGAAAAATATGATGATTTATTAAGTAGGTAGACGGTCTAGAGACCGAACATCATCAAGAGCGAGGTTAGTAAGCCAACAAGGGACAGGACCCCCCTAAGACTCCAACCTAGCGCTCGATAGAGATTGCATAGCCAACGAATGGGCTACCCTATTGCACGAACGTTTAATGATAGGCGCGCGAAATACATGAATTTAAGCGCCTAAGTAGGAAAGAATGAGCGCGTTAGACGTGCGGTTAATCCTCATTTTCCATTTAATTCGTGCACGTGGTTGGATTTTGTGTTTGTGCTTAAATTGCAGGGATTTGAGAAT
>JAXBDA010006620.1:0-20195 GCA_036023075.1 Gaultheria prostrata
TAGTACCTATCTACAAGAATAAAGGGGATATTCAAAGTTGCAACAACTATAGAGGTATTAAGTTGATGAGTCATACGATGAAGTTGTGAGAAAGAGTTATTGAGCATCGATTGAGGATGGTGACTATAGTGTTGGAGAAACAGTTTGGGTTCATGCCTGGGAGATCGACCATGGAAGCTATTTACCTACTAAGAAGAATGGTAGAAAAACACAGGTCAACGAAGAAGGATCTTCATATGGCTTTCATAGACCTAGAAAAGGCTTATGATAGGGTGCCTAAAGACATTATATGGTGGGTTCTGGAGAGAGAGCGAGTGACCAAAGGGTATATCGATGTGGTTAGAGACATGTATGAAGGTGCCGTCACTGCCATTAGATCACCAGCAGGGGAAACGAGTGAATTTCCCATCACAGTAGGATTGCATCAAAGGGTCAGCCTTGAGACCGTACCTTTTCACTTTAGTTATGGATGAATTGACTAGACAGATTCAGGAGGATATCCCATGGTGTATGTTGTTTGCAGATGATATTGTCCTTGTAGATGAAACTGCTAGCGGTGTTAATACTAAATTAGAAATTTGGCGGGATGTACTAGAGTCTTCTAAGGGCTTTCGGATAAGTAGGAGTACGACTGAGCATATGGTTTGCAAGTTTAGTGGTACCAGTACTGCGTCCGAAGAAAGAGTGATGATGCAAGACCAGGAGATACCAAAGAGTGACCATTTCAAGTATTTAGGCTCTATTATTAGTCAAGATGGAGAAATTGCAGAGGATGTGACCCATAGGATCCAAGTGGGGTGGCTCAAGTGGAGAAGCGCTACTGGTGTACTGTGTGACAAGAGGGTACCCACAAAATTGAAGGATCAATTCTATAGAACTGCCATAAGACCAGCGATGTTTTACGGGACAAAATGCTGGCCTATTAGGAAATAGCAGGTGAACAAGATAAGTGTAGCGGAAATGAGAATGTTGAGGTGGATGTGTGGTAAGACTAGACGAGATAGGATTAGAAATGAAACAATCCGCGAGATGGTAGGTGTAGTACTTGTAGAGGAGAAGTTGAGAGAAAATAGGCTTAGGTGATTTGGGCATGTCTATCGGAGACCAGCGGATGCAATAGTTAAGAGAGCGGATAGGATAGCTTTGAGTAGCAACGCTCCAGGGAGGGGAAGACCCAAATTGACATTAGATGCCATAGTGCGCAAGGATTTGAGTCTACTAGGGCTAAGTGAGCAAGCAGCACTTGACAGAACTCAGTGAAGGAAAAGAATTCATGTAGCCGACCCCAATTGATTTGGGACATAAGGCTCGGTTTGGTTTGGTAGGTTGAGCCAAACCAGACAAGGTGGGAGGCCTACCGATTGAACTAGTCGGTCTGGTCCGGTTTTTAGAACACTGCCCATAGGATTAGTTATGTTATTACTACATAGTATATTCTAGATGTTATGTTAACGATAGTTGATTTGTAACTTCATAATGTTAATACTATATAGTATATTCGATATGATAGAAACAATGTTTCTAACTTCTACTCCTAAATAACTATTCAACGTGTCACTAACGTGTCTGTGTCCCAGTTTTTGGAGAAATAACGTGTCCCCGTGCAGCGTGCCTGTGCCTGTGTCTGTATACGTTCTTCGCAAATTCCTAATGTAAGTACATGCTGTGTGGCCCCTCAAACGACAATGACAAGTCAATTAAATGGCCATATGGCAACATGGAGGGACATATCGCAAATTAGGGTCTTCAAGCCTAGTAAGCATTGAGTACCACAGAGCATCCCCGAGCTTTCACAATTGAAGAATCTAATACAAGGAAGCAGGACTTGGGCCTGTAGCAGAACTGTAGGGCTCAAGAGCACCGGTGGTTGGAACGGCAGGCTAGAAAGGAAGGGCCGCCTAGAAGTGTCCCCCTTCATACATTGCCTTGAGCCAAGCGCGACCAAGAGAGGCCTCATTACCCTTAACTATCTGCCAGGATCTAACTAATTTGATATCACTTAGGAACATTCAGAAGTGTGCCTCCTGATGTAATCATTGCACAAGTGGTAAGTCTCTCTCTCCCTCCCTCCCTCCCTCCCTCCCTTCCCCCAATCCTATGTGATATACAAAGATTCACAGTTCACACTCTCCAACAACCCCTAACTCAGTAACTTGATTGCGATCAAGATTCAAGACTTTCTAAACCTTGCAATCAGGTTAATCAATAACCCATCCCACTGCCCCCATGTAGATTTGAGATTGAACATGCCTTAAACCGTTGGAACTCAAAAATTGCTGCATTATTCTTTCAAAGCAAGAGCAATAAAAATGTAAGCATGCTGATTATCCCCCTCGGCCCCTACTATTCCTATTCCTCATCTTCAAAGGTAGATGAACTATAGCGTAGCTGCAATAGTACCATAACAGGCCATCATAGCAGTTACATGTTGCAACAATCCCATTGTGATCACTTCATATTAGGTACTGACCAGATCAGGTATAGACCATTGTTATAGGTTCCCAACATAGCACCAGAGATCAATATTAACTATTTTAGAGCTGCCAAATACATGACCTTGTGAAAGAACCAACTAAGAAGGTACTACCCATTTACAGCAAGGTTGGGTATTTAGTCGTCAAGAAACAAGGAACGACAGAATTAAAAAACCAGGTAGGGTCATAGATAGACAAAACAATGCATACTACACTTACTTGTGCAGCACAACCACGGCGCCTAGCAACATGATCAATCCGCTTTGTGTCCTTGAACCAATCAACAGCAACAAGATCCATCAGATGCTTACCTGCAGGAATCTTCAGATATACATTGCAACAACAAAATCAGAGCAAGCCAAACAGGGACGTTAGAGTGCATGGATTGAAAAAACAAATGCAAATGATAAGCCGACCTTCGATTTGTCATAACAAAAATTCTTGCTACGAACTCTAAAGTTGTTTCCATCAGATATTTTCCAGCAGTCACGACCATTGTCTCGGTCATCATGTCGTAGGTTACCCGAGAAACCGGACAAATCAATTTGATCAGTGCATTCATCCTCTAAAGCTTCAATGCAAGAAAACAACTGTCACAGAAGCCCCACTTGATTCGAAATCCAGACATTAATGACTTCTAAGTAAAAGAACAAAAACTTATTCGTCATCTACCAGTTTTCTTCACTTCATTCTCAAAGCTAGATGAGCATGCCTGACAATTATGCAAGAGAAATAATTTCAGAACATGCATACAAAAATCCTCAAAGCACAAGTACAGTGCAAACCTCTTGGTCAGGGGTGTGGAGTTCGTCCTCGTCGTCGTCAGAGTACTCATCCATAGTCACTGCATTTTTGTTCGCAGCGTTAATTTGATCAAGAGAAGGACCAACAGAGGACTCCTGGAGCTTTTGACTCTTCTTTGAAGCAGAGGCCGAAGCCATATTTACCATAACTGGGATTCTTGGAGGAGCACACCTTTCATCTGTTTGAGAAAAATACTCACGGAGTCCTGAAATAAACAACCTCGATTAGTCTGAAAGAGAAATCATTTTGAGAAACTTAAATTCCAAACAAAGAAGACTGAAATTGAAAGAAGACAACCAATATATCCTTTAGTATTGTCAACTATCATAATAACCTACACATTTTTTCAGAATAGAAGTCCATGATGAACAGAAAAATATCTAGAATAAAAAAGAAATTCACAATGCCAGCAAGAACAACAAAATCCTTGAAAGATATTGGAATATGGAGGTTACTGAAAAAATGACACCTACACACGCAGCTAATTCGTCAATACAAAACCACATTATTCAAATATTTATGCACCGAAATCCATTTCCTCCACCGAAAACTCCAATCATTCCTTTAAACAATTATAGTTTGGAGAGAGAAAAACTTAATACTCTAGCAATAACCATTCTAATATCCACCCTTCATACGTTTCCAGCACACATTTCTCTTCTCACATCACAACCAAAAACCAAAAAAAGTGGCACAGCCATCACAACAATACTCTGATGACAATCCCTATTTTAACAAGCAGTGGCTCCATGTAATAACTTACCTGCTACACTATTCAACATCTGAAGGAGGCAATGTTGCTGAAATGATGAAACGTAACCCACGCCCCATCCTTTCAGATCAATTTGCATAAGGTGCTGTACCTGTGTTCTAGGTCTTCCATTTCGAGGTTTCAGCGGGGAAATGTTGAAGCCTCCACCTGAGAACATCACCACACAACCAATGATAAGACTGCTTAATATGGTTATTACTCAAATATTTTTTCAGTCAGAAGCAAAAAAGAAAAAAACAATTTGGAGGTTACTCTCAATATGGGCACGGACAAATCCAGGTTGTGGACCACAGTTCTCGTGCTCCCTAGAACGGAATAACACAACTGCACCGAAACAAAGATTGCCAAAATAAAATTCAATTGGGACGAAAAGGGGGAAAAAGTTAAGGCGAACGAGGAGGATAGATGCATACCATAACTTCCATCATCATTTCGGCGCCAATAACGGACATAACAAAGGTCGCGGGGCCAAACAAACCTGCAACAGCTTTCATTTGTATCATCGTTGCCTCTTTCAAATTCAACAAAGTAAAATGTAAAAAGAAAAAAGATATTGGACATTCTTGGCAGTTCTCTAGACAAAAATGTTCAACAACCGGGAATAAGTCAAATTATTGCATTCTAAAACCGTTGTCCGCCTCCTAGAGAGACACAGATGTAAACGTCGAAGCCATCTTTACATCAAACGAAAATAGAAGGTTGAATGTTGTAAACATAAGTGAGACAGGAGGAGAGTGACTATATTTTGTCCTACCAACTGCACTGATTCCATAAACACAAATGACTAAATATTATCAAGAGTATAGACGAGCAACTTCAATAAATAGGAAAGACTATTACACTGGAAACCAGTCCAGCTGTAATCTGTGATAGAGTATCGCAGTATGTCCATCTACTTCCTCCACTAAGCTACCATACTGGAAACTGCAGTCCCACCTACAAAACGGATAAAA
Organism: Gaultheria prostrata; assembly: GCA_036023075.1. Lineage (NCBI taxonomy): Eukaryota > Viridiplantae > Streptophyta > Magnoliopsida > Ericales > Ericaceae > Gaultheria > Gaultheria prostrata. The sequence goes on from JAXBDA010006620.1 coordinate 5,004, forward strand.
GAATACTGCAATATGAAAATCGAGAATATAAGTAGAGAAAGTCCAACCATACCAAAATTTCTAAGAGCTAATAGGCAACACTCCTGGGCTCCTGTTGAACACGAGCTTCAGAGATAAAGAAGAAAAACTGAATCGCCTAATAGATGGCCATTGACAGCGGTACATGCCTAACTATCAAAACATCCACATTGTCAGTTACCAAAACATAACAATTCAGTAGCCAAAAAAACTCATTATTTGTGATTAACCAATTTTGTATTTGGAAAAGTTCAATAAGATGATAAAAATCAACATGTAAAACACTGGAATCAGAAAGAAGAAGTCTTTTTACTTTCAGCAGAGGAGTACTATTGTCTACCTGAAAGTAAGTAATCCAGTGGCTGTACATTGACACTAGCAACCAATAAATCGTGACGGGACCAAATTTGGATCTTTTGTTTCATAGATGAACAAACCAAAACAAGGGAAATGACAGAGCAGACTCACAATGTATCATTTTCAAGAATAGTACTCCTAAAATTGTACCATAACTTGACAGTGTGGGTCTGCAGTAATAAGAGGCCCCTTGCCTGGCAGTTGATTCTGACGGCCTAGAGCCACACCATTCAAAATTGGGCCAAATACAACCTGTTGTGATACATAGAATATGTTTTGTTTGCATTGCAATATGTCACGGGGAAAATTTTAAGATCACTGACTTGAACAACAAACAACTATCATAACCCAAATATAGTAAGTTCATCTATAAGCTTCCACTTACAATCCCCAACATTGATAACTATGGTTTGGTTGTACAACAAATCAAGATGGAAAATTTCCGTGAACCAAGAATTCTCATCATAATAAGCTACCTCGTACAAGAAAATTAAGGGCCCTGGAAGTGCAAATACTAAAAGTCCAAGAGTTCGAGAACATAGTGATCTATTAGCAAGTTCTCAAATCCACAAGCCGGCCAATATGTAATATCTGCATATCAAACATCTTGACCTTGAAAGACAGCAAAGCATGGATATAAAAAATTCAAACCTTAAATTGAAGGAGTTTCATAAGTTAACAACATAGTACTGTTTTAAGGTACAGAAATTAGCAGACCAGAACATTTGATCTTTCATGAACATGATTTGGGGCAAAAATTAGATGATTGTGTGTTTTTATCATCGCCAGGCAACTAAAAATGCCATTTGGTCACTCTAGTAACAACTAACAAATTACATGCTTTGGACGATAAAACAAACCTACAATTACGTATTTGCTTGTCCGAGCATCAGGTTACTCTCCAATAGCAGTGCAACTTGCATTCTAGGTAGAACATTAGGCTGTAATTCTTAAATTCTGTGACAACAGATATGTTTTATAAGAATACTACTGAAAAACTTAACTTGTCAGTATAAGAAATAGTAAGGCATCTTGATAACTTTGATACATTTATGCCCATTAGTTTCCACCAGAATGCATGGATAAACAGATTGATGTGGGCTCAAAGTCTACAGTTTTGTCAAACTTTATAGCCAATAGCTTAAACATCTAAAACGATTACATGGGGAGCTTAAAGTAAACGAGTACTCACTCAAACCGCGTTGCATCCATGCTCATCACAAGCTCAAATATTTCTACACAGGTAGCCTCCACAACCCCTACAGCCTTCATTGCTCTACTACAGCTTTTTGGCTGCATAAAGAACTAATAAGAAGCCTTGAATAAACAGACTTCAAACCTAGATCATGGTATTCAAAGGAAGCAAATCAAAGAACCAACTCCATACAAGGAAATCAACTTCAAGAAGCTCTTCAAAAATGCGAAGTCCTGCGAGCAACCACATAACAAAGAAATTGTCAATTAAGGTAATCGATGCCACTACAACAGTGTCAGTAACTAAATAATTCAGGTTGCCCTGGATAACTATTTATGAAAGTCCTCCCTCTGTTGAATTGTGAAATAACCGAATTAAAAAAATTAACTAACCATTTTGGGATTGGAGAAGACGCCAATGTTTTCTGGAGAATGCTTGGTTGCTTGCATTCTGATTTGACAAGTCTGAATCGATTTCAGTTGTCCAGTCAAATACAGATTCAGGAGGACCTAGAAAAAGACATTTGGTTATAAAATGCAGCAAAGGATTACCCCCCGAGAATTAGAAGCCAAATAAATGAATGAACTCAACAGACACCTTTCCCTATTGTCGTTCTCCGCAACAAATTAGGATGTGAATCATCTTCATCCTCAGGGTCAGGGGCACTGAACCTACAGAATTCAGAAGGCACAAATAATCACAACTGAAGCCATTCTCTAAATGATTCAAAAGTCATTCCACCAATGATAGAAACTAAAGGGAAAGTTTACGTCTAAGCGATATGGTGTCCACCCCCAATAAAATTGTCCATGGTCAAAACATTATTTGTTTTTTGCCATCCATAAATCTAAAAACAACAGCCATCAAGCACATAGCAAGTGAATTAGACACTTACTGACTTTCATGTTCAGATGAGGAAGATTTTCTCCCATTTTCGATTCCAGATTTGTATTCAAAAGAAACGTACTTGTTACCATTGGCAACCAGTGACCCCTGATGCTGCAAATTATGGAAAAGTAATCAGTTCCCATGCACGCATCCACAGAAATAAAAGAGGATAAGGCACAATAGCATATGCAGAAATGACCATCAGGTGCAATCCGCAAATATATGTTATCCCAATTGCAAATGAGTTCACAAAAACATTTAAGCAACAATTCTCTATAGCTAGCGAAAATGTTTTTCTTCGCAGTCGTCAGTACAACTAAGCAAAGCAACCATGTCAGCTAAATTGTTTATGATCATACTAGTGTTAGGCTACGTGCTACGCACATAACCGCGTGCTCATTGTTTTCGAGATGAGCTGTTTAATTCCTAAAAAAATTAACATACATTACGTTCCTTTCTTTGAAATTTAAAAAAAAAATTACAAAGAGATATATAGGTAAGTCTGGGAATCTTTTACGATTGCATTATGGGGAACTGTGATTGTCAGACCAAACCAAATGGTAGTTCATAGTGCAATTGTGCACACGTGAGCTAAGATTTTTTTTCCCTTTTGTTCATTTTGTTATTCTCTTCCTAATTAAACTGAATAAAATAACCAAACCAAACACCTCAACTTAAACCCATCTATGAAATACCTAATGGTGTCCCAACTACTAAGAGCTTACAAACCAAAAAGAAGAAAAAGGAGCACCATGTGTTCACAATTGTCTCCTACAAAAGCCCATAAATGCCCTTCGATATATAGACAAAACCCAGGCAAAAAAAGGGAAGTAGACGGAAAACCTCAAAAGTCTGTTAAGGACCAGTGTTTTAAAAGAAGGTTTGGAAGGCCGAGTACTCGTCGCCTAGGCGCTAGAAGGCCCCTCGCCAACTAGCCCAACTAGACCGACTATCCCGACTAATTGCCCAACTAAGCGCCGAGTACTCGGCCCTGGAAGCTAGAAGGTGCCTGGCAGCCCTGGGAACGCCTAGCGAGTTCTAGAACCTTGGTAAGGACAATACGGTAATCATGCAAAACCTGTCAGGATGACCAGAATACCCCTCTTTACAAAGCCACATCACCTCCAATTATCGAAAAATAACTTTGGTCATTTCCCTCACATGGTGGCAAGCCACCACCAATTTCGTTATTATACAAACTGTGTTGAGATGAGAAGACCATGTAACAGGTTTTTATTTCCTTCTACCATTAGGTTCTTTCATGATATCTGTTTTGGATATGGAGGGTAAGGAGAAGAGGGAATGCGGTCAAAGGAAACAAACCTGATCAATAACAAATTCGATTTTGTCTTTCCAGACAAGTGCCTCCTGGATGTTGAATGCTGCCATCTGAAACCAAAGCACAACCACAATACAGCAGGACATAAATATTTCACCACCAGGACAAATATACAGCAGTTTGCATATACTATACAAAAGTATGCGATATAAATGGAACAAAAATGACTAAGAGGATAGGGGCATAAGGCACAAATTCAAAAGAGTGGTAACAGCTAGGGCCAACCGCCAAAAGTTCTTATCAAATGACTGCAAGCTATCCACCTGTGAAGGGAAAAACAACTTAACATCCTGAAATAAAGGAGCAGGATTTCTTATTAAAAATAATGTGTGCAGATCAATAAAAGGGTATAACGAGAAAAGGATTAGGTTAATGTTTAAATCCAGTTAGGAGTTTGTGCTTTATTATATTTAGTTAGGTTAGTTTGGCCTTTTCTATTTTGAAACTCTCTCTCAAGTCCCAACACAACACAATAGCCACCGCCGCCCACCACAGGAAACCCTACCTTCTATCGTTGAAACCCACCGGAAAACCTAAACCCACCCTCGATCCTCGCCGTCAATCTTTGAAATCCATCGAAAACCGTAAACCCGTCGTCGTCGACCCTCTTAGTTCACTTCATTGTCAATCTGTCATCCAAACCCTAGCACCCAGACCATCATCGATATGTGCTCGCGATCTCTGTTCATGTTTGTGACCCAAATCCATTTGGAGTGATGTTGTTCTTATTGCGGAATATCTTGTCAACCTATGTCTTCTACAGGTCCTAGGGGGTCAGATTCCATACACTGTTTTCCGTCCTGACCATCCACTCTATTCTTTACCTCCTAAATTTTTTGAGTGCACATGCTATGTTCACGTCCTTGATCCGAGTCGGGATAAACTTGATCCTCGGTCCATTAAGTGTGTTTCTCACTTAATCGCGCACTCAGAAAGGCTATAAGTGTTATTCTCCTACCTTGCATCGTCATTTCATCGCTGATGTTACATTCAATAAATCGTTATCTTATTTCCTGTCTTCCTCTCCTGAGAACCTGTCTCAGTATATGCCAGTACCATCACTACCGCCTCTTCTTGTGCCACCATGTTCGCCGGCCCAAAGTTTCATCTGCTCCATCTCAGCCTGCCGCCACATCTCAGTCCGCTGTGGCTGGAGCTTTGTTTTCTGCTTCTCGGTCGTGTTTTGGTTGTATAGTAGGAGGGGGTGGGTGGAGTTGTCTCCATTAATCTTGGTTTGTTTTGACATAAGATTTAACTAACCCAAACAAAAACATATGCAGCAGATTACTAAACTAATTTTGTGTGGCATAACATCATTAACTTATAAGCAAGCCATGTTACCAGCAATGCATTTCTCATTTGCACAACCTGACGTGACTAATACGGGGAAAATACAACGTCCCCATCCTAAATAACTTATGTCCCACAGTGCCAAATTTCCAATCTGAATTATCTTCATCAACAACTAAAGAAAAGAGAAGAAAAGATTACGCACGGTAATTCGGTGGTACTTCTCTTTCTTGTTGTAGACAGACAAAACATAGACCATCTGCAAGTGCCAAAAGGACAAATAAAAGGAAGATTTTAGTCATCAAGGAATACAACAACGTGCAACAAAATCATAATTACCAGCACCAAAACTTAAACACGGTAAGTGTCTCCACACAAATTTTCATGTACCAGTCGTTCAAATAAGATTTTAGACTTTTTTTTTTTTTATCAAGCATTAGTACTTGTGGTCGAGCCTTATCAATGCAAATAGCATCTCTCCTTTCTCTTATCCTCCTACCATACCGACTAACAAAAAAATTAAAATTCCAACATGGCAACATTGAACTTGAAAAAGCAACTTTTACCTCTTGGCCTTTCTCAGTTATTATATTTTATAAATGCCACAATAATTAAAATTTAATGGGGGACATTCATAAGGGCCCCTTAACACATACACAACAAGCTTATGTGTCAGTGCGTGAGGTCGGGTTGAGTAAGCCACAGAGTTCAGAAGTAATCCTGTTTTCAGAATCATAACAGGACCAATTGACAATCGGCTTCACAAACTCACATCTTGTGAGAATAATCATGCAAACTGAACAGATTCATCGCCATTCCAATATTAAGTTGCAAATCCGCAGATTTTGCAAAACATGACAGACAAACTAAACCTATGTGGTTAGCACTATAATGCATAAACAAATTAAAAACAGGACTGCAGATGGTAACAAGGCTACCATCCTAAACAACCAACCACGTAAGCAAAACGACGTGCAATTATTCTAGCGCTGGAGAACACTGCAAGCTTCAAATACGACGGTAACCTGTGGTGACAGCCACATTCTATTTCAGAGGCTTGTTTTACTGATACCGACTGATAAATATATTGGAATAACCCCCAACACTTTTGAATCCCTACTAATACTAGGGTCTAGGCTAATAAATAATGCACTAAAAGGAAAAAACAGTGATGATAACATCAGGGTTTAGAAGTATAAGCTAGATAAGCTTTAGCATCAGAAGAATAAGCTAGATAAGCTACAGCATTGTTGATCAGCTTATAACGCCAGCGAGTCAAGCAAAAAGTGAAGGCACCATATTATAGCAATGAGGTTTACAGCTAGAATAAGAAATGGCACGCACAGGTAAGATAGACAAACTTGGGCGAGCTACTGCCATTACTACGCAACTCTAGGATTGGATTGCAATCCAAAGACAATTCTCCTAGTTGTAGTTTTAGAATATATGAATGCTAAACATCTTAAATTATGTGGCAAAAAACTTCTTAAACATGAAACAGAGCGAGCAAACGCAACCTTTTAAACTCCATGGGATCGCTAATTCCATCCAAAAATGGATAAAATTTTTAGCACACGCACTCGCCGTGAGAACCTGCATGCCAAAATCTAAGGACCAAATAAATTGCTTCGATTTCATTATCAACTTCTTGGCTTAGTATCACATTAAGTGAGAAAGAAGTGAGTAAATGCAACCAATTGCGATGCTTTTTGCGTACTACTCACGTTAATGCAGTGGCGATTAATTCGAGTAACGAAATGGATAATTAGTCTATTATAAGCTACAGTAGTTATTGCAACTTCTTTATTTTTTGTTTCTTTAAGCACTAATAAGTAATCAATCTGTCTTGCACAGGACACCATATCAGTATGCTTCTCAGAAATAGCTACCCCAGAGGGAAAACATGACATTAAGATAATAAAACTGGCATCGGGTATCATAGTATTGACTACAGTGTTTCGTTGCATGATTGCATCATAATTCTTGTCTATGCAACACATTGGTAATTGAATTTTAATTCCTTCTCTTCTTAACATCAGATTTATCAATGCAAAGCAAACATAAACCATGATGTAAGGCAATTATGTATCGCCTATTCTTGCCCTTATTTCTTCTTGCTTTTCACATTCTATTCATGTTATGCAAGACACCAAAGGACCTTAAGCCCTAACCTCCAGTGAGAGAAACAAAGAGTGGCATTGCCCTACACGGACCACTGTTTTAAATCAACATTTCCACTGTCAATCAATGTTGGAAAACATGCCAACAGTTTATTCATGGTCCAAATAGTTTGGTTTATGAGTTTGCAGTCGAACGTAGCTCAAATTTCTTATAACTACAGAGACGCATATGGCTAAAATTAATCAACAATTAATAAAAATGACAAATAAAGAGACAGCAACTTACATGTCCATGATGAGTCTTCAAGCCTCTATCTTCCACCCGGCAATTGCCATCTATGAGAAATGTCTTGATAGGAACCTAATTAAACATAGAACACAAAGGAATCAATTCTACAATTGATGACTGAAAATTGTATAGCCTAAACAGAGTGACATGGTCCCGAGTACCAAGTGCACATTGTCAGACGCTTTTGTTTACTGTTCTTCCATTTTCATTTTCACAACAAATAAATATCTGAGCCATCGAAGGCTAAGGGAACCAACTACCCTTTAAAATAAACAAATTCGTGTGCTGAAAGCTTTTAGGTGACGAACCCCACAAACACACCAAAAAAAAGTGAAAAAATCAAATCACGACACACGAAACAAGACACCCTGATATCCATAATTCAACAAGACTTCCTGAGACAGCTTACCCCAATTTTCTCTACAGATACAAAGAATAAGAAAAAACGAGCTACGGGAGCCACATCATATAAATGCTAGGGTTTACATCAACCACTTACCATAGGACACGTAAACAGTAGTCATATTGGGAAAAAAATGGAAAAACTCACCTTAGGGCCAGCCAAGCCACCAACAATCACCACAGAGTCGGGAGTTGGATCCCGGAACCCGGGGTGGCGAGGTGGCGTCCACAACTAAACAAGTTCCTCAAAACAACATAAGCTAAACTTCAATTTTCAACAAGATGCAACCCACAAATTGCTTCAACTGTAGTCTAGTTTTCATTCCACATAGCATTAAAAAAAAAAATTAAAAATGATGTAAACAAAAGGCTAATGACAGAATTCAAGAAATTTGAGGCATTACCACGTTTTCCTGGGGCTTCCTCTTGTAATAAGCAAGCAATCGAGATTCAAGGACGAAGTAGCGCATGTGAATGAAGGATCGTCCGATCTTCCTCCTACCATACCGAACCATCCACCCCTCATAAACCACCTTCGACATCTCCCACTAATTTCGAACCTCACACTCTAATTAAACTCCGGAAGCTCAGACTGTATCCTAACTTCCGATAAATCAAAGTAAACCCTAAGTAACTCGATCAATCGTCATCATGGATCCAACCAAACAATCTAAAGGAAATGAAACAAGCCCCAGCACAATTTCGAATCCAATTATTCGCACTCCAACTCTTGATAATCTTCAATCTCAAAAAATGCACAGCTTTGATCCGACTTTCTCTAATTAAGACAGGGATTCGCTACAGAACTGAAAGAGAAAGAGTAAATTAGAAATCGAGAAGAAATGCACACGTTGCTGAATTTCTGTAATATATGAGTACCTGCACACGTAACTCTAAAAAAGTACAAGCATACCTGTAAATTTGAGCATATACGAGCAGAGAGAAGGGGGGAGCGAGATCATTTCCGGCTGAACTACAGTCGATTGGCCGGTGACGGAAGAGAGAAATGGGGAAAACTGCGAGAGAGAGAGAGAGAGAGAGAGACTGTGGTATATTTATCAATCAGAAACCAAAATTTCAAAGAAATCAATTGAAAAGAGTATCTTCCCAACCCATCTTTTGCTCGTCAATCAAAAAAATTGAAAAGAGAGGGTGGGACCGGAAAGAGTTGTCTCATCGGTCACTGCTAGTAGTAAAAAATAGGGCGAATGGCACATTGCCCCCCTAGATTTTTGTTCGTTGCGATGCATTCCAAAGTAGAAATTCGTAAAGCCATACTCCTCAATTTTCTTTTGACAGTATTAGTATATCTGGATTATTTTGTATACACCTTAATTCATTTTTAAAAAATAAATATTAGAAAATATTAATTCCTAAAAAATAATTTTTACTATTTTCTAGCAAAGGTTCTATTCTTCTCAATTTTATATTAGTTGGCTAGTAATCAATGTGCACAAAACAAATATGTAAAATTAATTGGTGTGGTACTTGGGATTTACTCCATTCTAAGATCTCAAATACTTCGTATAACCTTTTTCCGGGTGTTCTTTACTCCTTTGGTCCAGTTCATAGGGACTTTACTCTTATTTTAATTAGGCCCAACAGTCCAGTTAGTGAACCATAGGATTGACTCCTAAAAGTGAATTAATCAATGTGTAAGCTAGTCCGGATAATTGAATTATCATAATAAATAAATGATTATTCGATGTTGTCTGTTATGCGAATGCATGTAAACTTAAAAAACAGGAAAATATTTACAACAAAAAAAGGTGGGGCTTTAATGAAAAATTTAGTTTCATATGGACTACGGTGGAACTTTTAAAAAGTTGTTGCTTAAAAAGTGCTATTAATGCAACAGATGTGCATATGAGTCGGTATTCTTTAATTTTATACTACTATTTTAAGACGTCGAACTCATTACTACTCACTAGCGATGTCAGACCCGGCGACGTTATCGCCGGCGAACGGAGCTTCCGAGGAAGTGATCACGCGACTGGCTGTGTCGGGCAATTATTCTGACTGACGTAATCAGAAGAAGAGTCCACGTAATCATAAATGAACAATCACGAGAATATCGCGCCACGTGGAGGTGAACAAATAGAGCGTTAAATGATTTTTCTTGGGAAAAACTACGCACGCAGATCATTCTGCAAAAGTCCACTTTAGCATCAATCAAAGCTGTTCATTAATTTTAACATATGTTTTCGAGTGGCATCGTAAAACATCAACTTAATCAGATAATTCTGAGTATCAAAGTCTTTCAATTTTAGATAACTTTGAGCAGTAAATCAAAAATTGGATATTTGGATCAAGTTAGTTTATCCCTAATGACATAATCAAAGCAAAAATGTTACAGTATTAAAGTTAACAATGTGTGACCCAAAAAATGCTCACAATATAATTATTAAAGTTAGTAACTTCTTAACCAATAACTAAATTTTGACATTTGCATAATTAAAGCTATCAACATTTCCATAATAGTAACCAAATTAATGAACCCCACATCTCCTCAATTAAGTAAACCCATCATTACACAAAAACATTCTCTATCTTCTCTCCCTCTCTATTTTTTCAAGGAAATTGATATTCGAGCTCCCTTTTTTTATGCAGCACTCCAAGCTACAATGGTTTTTCAAAACTACCCTTTTGCAAGTTCCACGATTTACTCAAGCACTCCAAAAAAAAATTACTCTTCTCCTGCCTCGTCTCGTTAACAGAAGAAAAAAGAAGGGAAGACGGCGACGCCAAAATAAGGGAAGATGAACTCACCAAATTTCAAGTACTTCCAAACCCTAATTTTCAACTTTGATTTATATGATCTGTGAATTTAACTTGAAAACTCAGTGCTTAATTTTTACAAAATCCAAATTCGAATGGAAGTTGAAGTGTAAAGTCAATTAGATCTGTAATTATGCCGAAAGGAAAAGGGAGAAAACTAAATATTTGAAGGAAAAGAAAATTAGTTGTTGTCATGACAGGATAAAGATGGAGAGAAAGTAATCTCTTCGGTCGCCAATTGAAAGCCAGAGAGTGAAGCTATTACTTTCTTTCATTTTTGATAAAAAAAAAGAAGCCATGATTGTAGAGCCATCCTTTTGTCCATCCAAAGTCTCCTGGGAGTTTTGTTACTTTTCCTGTCAAGAGTTTTCATAACTTTGGTGATGTGCTTTGTTTGTCTTACTATGAGTTCAAACATGTAGATTTGAAGCCCTTATGAAGATTTTGAGAGAAAAATACTAGATAATGATACAAAAGTATGAAGATCCTGTGTCACAGCTGTTATGAAGATTTTGCAGCATCAACATTTTCATTTATGTGCTGCTTATTTTGGAGAATTCTAGCAATTTTTATTTTTTTTTATTTTTTTGTGCAAAGTGGCGCAATCTGACATAGATGCATGTTTAATGTTTGGAACCTAATGTTTATTTTATGGATGTTTATTGTTTGGAATCTAATGTTAATGTTTATTTTTAGAACCTAATGTTTATGTTGTGGATGCAATCCGGCATAGATGCATTGGATTCCAGATTTTTGTTTGGTTTTGGTTCATTTTTCCGTTTGGAGCGCCTCAATAATTGAGGAGATTATTACTTTCTATATCTTGAAAATGGTAGTTTGGTAACTTCATTACTTCTTGGAGCGCTTGCATAAAAAAATGGAGCCCCAAAATCAGCACCCTTTTTCAACAATAATTTCAAAAAATTACTCCCTCTGTCCCAAAAATATATTCCATTTTGGGAGTTCGTGCCACTTTTCAATGTAATAAATCTTATAATCTATAATGTTGTAGGTGATTTTAAAAACTTTGCATTTCATATTTAATTGAGATCTAACAAACAAGATCCATGTTGCATATGAAATATATTACCGATTGAAAGATATAATCGATTTTCTATTCGGTTAGAATGGAATGAGGGACTATATTTTTAGGACGGATGGAGTATTTTATTTATTTAATTATCTAATAAACTGTTTTCAACTGTTAATTTTGAAAGAAAAAAATTTAAAAACTGTTTTTTTTTCTTTCCAAAAATTGTTTTTTGAAAGAAAATTTGTTTTGAAACAATTTATTTTTAAGTTTGAAAAGATGATGCAGCAAGTTTTGGCTACTCAATTTGGATTATACCATTGGTGAGCCCTTAAAATTATTCAATTGAGACGATGCATTACGAGGCTATTCAAAAACATATTTTAAAATTAATAAATGGATTAAATTGTTTGTGTAGTATACCAAAATAGACCCCATAGAGTGATGTGGGCATAGATCTGTTCGAATAGAAACCCCATTTTTCCTTGAAGTGAATAGGTTAAATTCCTGGTCCCGCAAATTTGAAGAAAACTTATTTTCCTGAAAATAAGATTCTGATTTTTATTTTTTTTTATCAAATAGTGTTTCCAACGAATGTGGTAATAAGTAAATTAAGGAATCTATATGGATCTCCTTCTAATAAGGGGCCCTTATTTTAAAATTTCATGCAGACCTACCCATTTTTGACTTTTCGAACCAAACTTTGACGATCCGAACCCCTCAATATTTTTAAAATGTGATTTTAAGGGCCCTACGTGGAATCCCAGAAGATTATTTTTTGGAGATTCCACGCAGGGGCCCTTAAAATCACATTTAAAAAACATTGAGGGGTTCAGATCGTCAAAATTTGGTCCGAAAAATCAAAAATACCCCTAGCTTCGGATTTAAACTTAAATAAGGGCCCCTTATTGGAAGTTTATTGTCTATTTAAACTCTAAATATATATCTATCTCCAACTTCTTTATATTCCTATTTAAAAAATTGGGCCCAATTTTCCCTCGTCTTCAACAAAAAAAACTAAATGAAGGTCACAATGAATTCTAAAATTCAGATATGATCTCACCCAATTAATTGAGAGGCTAGAAGGCCGGCCACCTATGACGAACTCTACTTGGTTCATTTAGTACATAATTATTCAAAATCTATAAATTTTCGAAAGTAGGAATTATAGAGCAAAATTCTATTCTACGATACCCGGTATAAACGTATAGTATAGATAGATTAGACGTTATAAATAATACTACTAATATATTTTATGCGTTTATCTTTTTTCTTTATTAGATTAAAAAAGAATGTTGAGTTTTCTTTTTACAAGCTGACATGTAAGAGAAGTGGTGGCATTATTTCAGTGGCGCCTATTTCATTTTTTTTCCCAACAAATATCCATATCTACTCATCACTTCCATTGCATGCACATCATCCAAACCTCCCAGCCGTCCACCACCTCGTCCAACCCCCCAACCCATGATCTAACTTCTACTGGTACATGTCGTAAAGGTAGGTGCCATAGAAACCCAAGACGCTTACACCTAACCTCATTTCCAAGTTCCATTCTCCCCTACCTGTTTCAGGTCAATAAAAAGAACAGCAACAACAATATATTTCCACTTTTAACATGTTAGAAAATCCATAAAACGTAAATACTTGACAAATAAAAACCAAACCCTTAAGTCCACTACTAGACCACCCTCGCTCGATGACACTCAGAAATCTAGACAAACTCTGGCTCTGATACCAAAATTGTCACGCCCCATCCCGGAATAGCGGCAATTGGCCCATCCCGACACAATGCGGAATTAATTAATCCACTAACAACTCTCGACCATCCACATGCAACAAACATTGCTTATATATTTTACCAGCAACTACTATTCCTCCAACCGGAGTAGACATAACCAGGTCACTATCTAAATAGGAGCATGGACTATCGATATGTGGTGCATATGCAAATGAAACAAATGAGTGCGTTGATCCTAGATCAATGAGTGCATAAGCATCCTTACCAAATATGGAGATGTTACATGTAACCACAGTTTGTTCGCCAATGCATCTTGTCGATTCATTGCATACACTCTTCCTTCTACTTCCGCCACGACCTTGGGTATTTCCAGCAACAACTTTACCTTTTCCTCGGGTATCAGCAACCATGCTACCCTTACCAACAGATGAAGCCGACGATCCTCCACCTGGGCATTTCTTGCGGTATTGTCCAGGTCGCCCACAGCTATGGCATACAATTGAAGGATTCACAAACGTGGTTGTGTAATTTCTTGCCACATGTCCCGTCCTACCACAATTCCAACACTGTGTAGAACCACTGCGATTGTCAAATACCCCATTTGCCTTGTGCACCCTGTCTAGGACTTGAATTTGACTGCAAGTTGCTGGACCAATTCTGCCCTTTATTTACCGGAGGTCTAGGTTGAAAATTTCCTCCTGAACCCCTTGCTGGATGAAAGCTCTGACCACCTCAACTCTGTGTTTTACTTGTGAATTTACCCTGTTGCCTCGTATCCTGGCGAGCCTTTTTAAACTGTTCACGCATTTTATTCCCTTCATTGACATCCTTCTCGGCTTTCCTCGCTGCTTCAACAAAATCCGTTTAGACACTGAACGTTTGTGTAGAAAAGTGTGAACGAATTTCATAGTTTAAACCATTTCGAAATCTCCTGCACTTTTCAGGTTCCGTTGCTACCAATGTCGAAGCAAAGCAAGACAGCGCTATGAAACGTGCTTCATATTGAGAGACGGTCAACTCATTTTGTTTAAGCATTGTAAACTCTTGCTCCTTCTCATTCCGATAACTCTCAGGAAGATATTTACCATCAAACTCTTCTTTGAATTATTCCACGTCACCTCCCTCGATACTGGTGGGGCCTCTTCACCAACCACCAGTGTAGTCAACAACCTTGAAGTTGCCTCCCACCATTGATGCGCATCTTCCGTTAACATAAATGTTGCTAAGAGAATTTGTTGTCCATCTGTGACTGACATCAACCTGAATAACTGTTCAATCCTCCTCAGCCAATTTTCAGCCTCAACTTCTCCGGTAATGCCAGAAAAAGTAGGTGGATCAAATTTCTTAAACCGCACATAAATAGAGTCATGTATCTGGACATGCCATTGGTTGTTCAGGTTGTCCCCCAAGGTTCCGAGTCTGCTGATCCATCATTTGAGTCATAGCCTCATACATTTGTCTCACTGTCAGATCAGTTTGAACTTAGGGCTCATGTTGAACTGTTCCACCTTGTGTTCCGGGCAATTGGCCTCCAGCCAAAGTCGAAGTATCACTTGTTCCCCCTCCATTATTATTCCGCAGTTCTCTCGTATCCATTTCCTCCTCAACAACTGTAAAACAGTTTGAACATATATATAACAAGGTCATAACATAATTCAGTTATCTCAAGTATACAACTCCACCATGTATACACCCAACAACTAAGTATGACCCTTGTCTACCCAAACTCAACAACACATAACCCATTG
>JAXBDA010006621.1:0-20194 GCA_036023075.1 Gaultheria prostrata
CCCCCCAAACTCATGATGCGAGGCCGAAGAGAATCGTGAGATTGCCAAGGAGATAACAACTGCAAATCAACTACTGTGGTGGCGCAGAACAGTGCAAAGCGGTGCTGCAAACGATGCCCAACAATGGTCTAATACAAATCAGAGTGCTGAAACTACTAACAAGTGCTCACCAAAACTAGAACATGCGAATAGGAAGAAGAACCGATGCCGAACAGATAATGTCAAATTTCAGATGCAAACAATACCATGAGAGAGGAGATGCAACTAAGAGAGGGGGAGAGAGAGAGAGAGATGCGATTTGGAGAGACAGATATATGCAATCTGTACTACTACTTAAGGTTTTGAAGGGAGAGAGGGGCAGAGATACTATCTGGTTTTGAGAGAGAGATGCGAAGATGAAGAATGATTGCAGAATAACAGATCTTTATGCAAAAATCTGATGCTATCAATGTTGTGCGAATAAACCAAGAGGGACCCAGTGTTCAGAATACCCCAAAAATGTGACTACAGACTGCGTTGAGACAAAAACTGATGAACAGAAACAAAAACTTTGCCGATGAACAATACCGATGAAAAGTGGTCGGATGAACAGTGGTGGTCAGCAGTGCTTTTGTTGCTACTGCTGCTTCTGCTGATACTCTAGGGTTTTTTGAAAGCTGATGACAGCTGAGATAACATGAAAGACGGAGATAAATAAATCTTGTTTGCGAGAGGGAGATCGAAAATAAAGTCTTAGATTAACCGATTCCGGCTCTGATACCATGTGACATTGCAAAAAAGAGAGGAGAAATAACGTAACAATCTTATTGTATTAGAAACCTTGAATGATTACAAGACTAATGAAGAGGTTATATAGGCTAAACCAAATAACCTTAACAAAACTGTAATAACACAAAAAGACTAAACTATCCTGAACATAAAAGATAAATAGCGAAACCCTAATAACACAAAAGGACTAAACGACACTGAACATAAAAGATAAATAACGATGAACTGAAACCCTAAAATTACACTTCACTGATATAAACCAAAGGTAAGAAACAAACCAAGGCATTGCATATATCGTATAAATCAGTTACAATGACAGAGCAAAGCTTAAATAGACAAAACCTAAGAAACCCTAATTATACCAAAAGACTAAACTACCATAAACATAAAAGATAAATAACGATAACCTTAGCGAAACCTTAATAACACAAAAGGACCAAACTACCCTGAACATAAACATAAATAACAATAAAGTGAGAACCCTAAAATTACTGAAAACCCTAAAATATTACCCCCCCCCAAAAAAAAAAACCAAACTCATGATGCGAGCCAGAAAGCATCGGGAGTTTGCGAAGGAGATAACAACTGCGAATCAACTGCTGCAAATCGACTACTGCAAATCAACTCCTGCGAATCAACTCCTGGAAATCAACTACTCGAAGGTGTTGAACAATGCAAAGCGGTGCAAAACTAGAACATGCAAAAAGAAAGATGAATCGATGCCAAACAGTTGCAACTAGGAGGAAGAACCAATGCCGAAGAGATGCAAATGGGAGGAAGAACAGATGCCAAATTTCTGATGCAAAGAATACCAGGAGAGAGAAGACATGCAACTAAGAGAGAGGGGAGATGCAGATTTCGGATTTATTGAAGGGGACCGAAAAACAAAGACAAACTGATTCCATAACTAATTGCAGAAACAGAGAGGTACAGAGCCAGAGCCAGAGTCAGAGGGTTAGAAGTGCAAACAATTCATAAGATTCAAAAGATTTTTGGAGGGTTCACAAGGGTCAGAGAGTTCAAAAGGTTCAAAGGGAGATTCAAAAGGTGCAGAGGTTCAACAAAAGATTCAATGGAGCAAAAAGGCATAGAACATCAATTTTGGATGCAATTAGAAGAGACTCAGTCACTTTCAGAAGCAATAAGACAATTGCGAGTGCATTAGTGCAATAAGGGGGTACCCCCGTTGTTTTCTGATGCAATTGATTTAGAGGCTGATTGGAAGGGATCCAGTTGATTTCTGATCCAATCGGATGTTTCAGAGTGTAATCTGAGGTTGCCGGTGGCCGAAAAACATGAGACAGTGGTCGGTGGAGAGTGACGAAGCTCTGGCTAGGTCGCCAAAGGCATGTGATGCTACTGAGTTGCTGCTGCTGGTGCTGAGGCTGCTGCGTGTTGCTGTGGTTGCTGCTACTGCTGGAAGGGAGAGATCGAAGGAGAGAAAAGAGGAAGATCGACTGATGCAGAAGGAGAAGGTTGCTACTGCTACTGCTGCTATTTGCTGTTGAGAGAGAGAATCAGAGGGAGAAAGCTGATGGAGAAAGAGAAGGCTGACTAACAGATCCGAAGCCGTTTTGGGCTCTGATACCATGTTACACGGTCATGGGTCAAACTCAATCCCAAAAGCTAGCTCATGAACTATAAAGCACCGACACGGCTCGGGGTCACTGTATCGCGGTGTCCCGACACGGGGACACGGCGGGGACATGGCTGGAAACGTGTCCCGACACGCCACGTGCAGGGGGACACGCCTAACTTGCTTTTTGGATGGGGACACGGCTGGTGACACGGGGGGACACGGAGAGAGAGAGCGGAAGAAGAAGAAGAGAGAGAGAGAGAGCAGAAGAAGAAGAAGAAGAAGAGAGAGAGAGGAGAAGAAGAAGAGAGAGAGAGAGGAGAAGACGAAGAACCTGATCGCCGATCAGAGCTTCGGTCCAGTCAGTCGAGATTCTGTCGTCCTCTTTTTTCGTTGTGCTCTGCTGTTGCTATGGCTGCTGCTGCTGCTGGTTCTAGGGTAAAGGACCATATATATGTGTGTTTAATTACAATACACACCCAATAATTTTGAGTTATAACACATTTACCCCTATAAATTAAAAATTCTTGCAAATATACCCTTATTTTTACATTTTGCAACAAAAAATATAAAAAAATTAATATCTATATATATATTTATTATTTATTTATTTTTCCACGTGGCGTGTTCCCCGCCGTGGCCGTGTCCCCATTTTTTTAGAATTACCGTGTCCCCGTGTCCGTTTCCGTGTCCGTGCATCATAGCTCATGAAGTAAGGGTGCCCTCACGCTTATATACTTCATATTACTTTAGTATCCAGGCGATGTGGGACTTCGCTTCACACCTCCAACCAAGTTACATCAAAAGCCCACGCCTCCCAAGATAAATAAATAAACTTACGCCCTGTTCGTTAAAGTGATATGTATATGAAGGGAGAAGTGGGATATAATAAGATGGGGGATATGGTTGGAGGGTGAATTATTTTAGAAGGGGAGATAAAAAAAAATGATTTTGTTTGTTTAGTTTTTTAGGAGGATATGAGGGGGTGGATAATGAACAATGTAGTGAATTTCCTATTTTGCCCTCCACACATGTTTATGCTTTACCCTCTCTTTTTTCTTTTTCGTGTGAGTATATTTATATATGTTTACATATATGTACATAGTATACAATAATAGAAAAATACAAATTAAACCCCCACTATGCGAATATGCAGAATCAAAACAATTGATAGTAAGATTAATCAAATCGGACCAAATCACCAAACCCACCGCTGCCAATCAACTCCGATCCCATGGGCTCTTCTCCTCAAAATCAACCCAAACAGAAAAATTAAAATCACAGTTAACCCGCAACCCACCATCAGCTGTACAGCGACTTCCGCAAATAAATTCTCTCCACCAAACAAACAAATAACCCATATTTTTTTCCAAGTAATGAAACCCAAATTTGATCGGTAAACCTTTTCCTTTTTGTTCCACATGACAACGAAAGATTCAGATTTCTTCCCAATAAATGAACCCAGATTTGATCGGTAAAAAGTTTGCTTTTTTATTCCACATATGCCAATAAACGAACCCAAATTCCGAACGGTATATTGAGCATATATCCCGGCATTCGTCGTCCGGTGATCGGTATTTTCGGTCTATGATCCACACGGTTTTTGGTTCAGAAATTGTTTTTGGTTCGAATGGGTCGAGGAAGATGGAAGAAGAGAGAAATGAGCAAGAAGAAAAAAACGAGGGAGACATAAGAGGTTTGTGGGACCAGGGTTATTCTGGTAATGTGAGCCCGGATAAAACTTAGACAGGGGGGAGGGATGCCTAAATATAATCCCCCTACAAGGGGACATGTATATCCAAGCCAAAATTTATCCGGGTTCCTCAATGCAAACAAACACCGGATATAGAACACCCCGATTTCTATATCCGGCCTCTCCCTATATCCCCCTCTCATCTCCCTCTAACAAACAGGGCCTAACTGCAAAAACAAAATTGAACTTACACCTATACAACTTTATCAGCAGTGCTGGTTATAAATGAAGAGCATGTATGAATACCATGCCGCTTCTAGAAAACATAAGCTGAAAGGAATCTCTACTTTCTTTTCCCTCGGAAGTCCCCACTTGGAGGCTTAGGTTACTAGCTCAATGATGGAGGTGGTGATAGTGTTAAATTGAGTCCATGCCGCGACAACTCTCAACCACATGGATGGCTCAACATTCTTATCACTTATCCGTACAAAAATAGCATGATGTTGGGTCCAACCCAATCCAGCTTCAAGAGTTGAAAAGGGTTGAATAACACCATAAGGAAACAAGCACAGTATTTTGAACAACTTATCTTTTGTAGATGAAAACTTGAACATGGCTTTTTTCCACTTTTTAAGTTGTTAACAAAGGACTGACTCCACATGGTAGTAGCTAGTTGCTACATGGTTTGTTTGTTAACATTATTAAATAGTTCGGGTTCATTTTATTTTCTATTTTGTATGACTTGTGTTAGAGCTTGCCAGTTGCCCCACATTGGTTAATTATAACCTCCATAGCTAGTATATGAACCTGGGCGACCTCCCCACTCATTGCCAATTAGTTTTAAGTTGGATGCATTAACAACTTGTATTCTAGTTTAGCCTCATTGATGCCGATGTAGTTCAAATTTCCAATGATGTAATGTACAGCATGCATCAACATGTCCATATTCCTTGTTGAGCTTGGAGTGCCCCCATGGACTTGGTCACACAATGCTACCCCTGTGCGATGTCAAATGCCGTAAAAGACATAATTGAAGCCCTTCCTTAACACCAATTGGTTTTAGGAGAGATGGTGGAAAAGCGGTACAACAAGTGGTATCAGAGCAGGAGGTCATGGGTTCGAGCTGCGGGAGCGTCATCGTGATGGAGGGATTGTTGGGCCCGGAGTGCCCCCATGGATTTGGTTACACAATGTCACTCCCTGCGACCGCTCTATAAACAGACTTGCGGGTGCGATGTCGAATGCCATAAAAGACTTAATTGAAACCCTTCCTAACAACAATTGGTTTTAGGAGAGATGGTGGAAAAGTGGTCTGACATTCCTGTTATAAACTGCATTAGTTCTGAATTTCATTCCACACAAGAAACTAAATAGTTTGATTAAATAAGCTTTTGAAAGGATCGCAGCTACTTCAAACCATGCCTCTATCCTCATTGACCACCTGAACCCTTGAGAACCGTAACAGCTTTGTCATTTCTAACAGTAAGAAAATGTGAGGGCATTTCGTATATACAGGCAAGATCACAACCTCACTAAACCCTCCATTCTTAGATAACATAGGCATGATATGAATATGGTAGAACTGTAAAACAACACTCAGATCAAAGAAAATGACATACCTTTTGTCTCAAACGTATCAAGTCGCTCCTCACACTTTCGAAAATTGCAGTGGGTATAGCCACATGTTTGTACATCTCTAGCTTCGTTGTCGAAAATGGAATGAACTCTTCTAACACGGATTCACTAACAACGGTATACACCTTTAACACAAGAAGAAAGCATGTATGATGTACTTCCTCAAAATTTACATTCTCAGGCCTTCCAAACAAGCTAAGCTAACTCTTAAAAAGACGACAATATCAGGCCTTACATGCAAACAAAGTATTTATGAGACAATGTCTGGCACAAATAAACATACTGACAGCGAAATGAAGAATGTTGAACAGAAAATTGACCCCTTGAAAGAAAAAAAGCTCAAGTTCAACTAACAAGCTGGCAATAGAGAGGCCAAATCTACACAAACACACAAACAAATGCAGTTCATACCAAATTACCAAAAGAAATCATCCATATAAAGCGATATGATCCCTTCTCTTTGATTGCTCCAAATGGTAAGGGTATAGGCATGTCAGAAATAAAGGGAGCTTAAAGTCTTAAACTACTAAACTGAGGCTGAGAGCACTTCAACATCATATCTTACTCCTAAACAGATAGCTGCAATGAATAGTATGCAAACAAATATATGCAAGGGTAAGTGTACAGAACCCAACAAAATTTCAAATGCCATTAACAAGAATCTGGGCAGAAATCCCAACCATTACCCTAAGTTGAGTAAAATATAATTTCTGGACAGTTTGATGTCAAAATGACAACTGTAAAGCACAATCAGTAAGGAAATCAAAAGATCAATAAGCAACCTTTGAATTCATAAGATTCTCCAGCTCAGATATCTCTTGCCAGTAGGCTGATGCAACACTTGAACCTATATCAAATTTTCACAAAATGAATTCACTACTTTCACTTCTAAATAAAGAGGTAAACCAGATGAAAAAAAATTAGAGCCCAACTCGCCACTGCAATCAAACTAATACAGTCTAGACTCATTTTTTTGTATACCTTTAGACTTTATCGGTGAAGCGGTCATTCCAAATATCCTAGGAAGCTGGGAGTTGTTTGACTGTAACTCATGGTGATAGAACTCCTGCAAATACATTATAATCCTACAAGCATCAGCTGATGAACTCACAAACAGACAGAAACAGAGGTAGCTGAAAAATTTTGAGTATAGGAAAAGAAAGTTACAGAAAAATATGCTGCGCTGCAGTAGAAAATTTTGGAAACGAACACAATGGAGGAGAGAATTTCATGCCTTCATAGCAAATATATGTCACGTTTAGAATCAAAATGGACGGCAACATTAAGCAGGATCTAATCCCACTGAGATGTGGCCAGTAGGGTGAAATAGGACTACTTGAAGCAGGACCAAATTAAGGGCCCATTCCTTGAATCGGGAAACTGACTCAGCGTCTCCCACCTGACAATAAGTTTCTAAATAATTTATCCCTTTTTGTCTTATTAAGTGTTCTTCATGTTTTAACAATTTTCCTCCAAATTTTTTGTCAATCATGTTCCAAATGGCGAATGACGACGAATTCCATAATTTAACCACCATGAGGTTTCAGCTTTAGATGTCCCCTTCGATAGCCACTATTTATTGCATTCCCAGGTAATCTACTGTAGGCCATAAAGCAACGGGATAAGAACTTAAGAACAGTGTTAATGGCTACCAAACTTTGCTCATGCATATATCATTGTGAAAGTTTATTTAATCTCCCTCCTTATACACAGAAATTAGTCTCGCCACTGGACTTTAAAAGAGAAGGTGTGAAAAATGCACGATCCTAAGAAGATGGTTTGTTCATTTCTGGCACACTTCGGACACCAACAATTGTTGGACTTTAAAAGAGAAGGTGTGAAAAATGCACGATCCTGATAGGTGTCTTTTTTTTTCTTTTGTTTTGAAAGATTCCCAGGCGTGTCTACACTTCGTAACATCATTACTTTCCCGATAGTATGCCCCCACGTGTTCACTGTTATAGAACATGGTCTACAGTTTTTGAATACAGGACTTTATTTCCCAATTGCCCAACTACACAATTTTTTAAATATGGTCATTATATTCACTCTTTTATCTTCTAGTTAAGAGGAACCTAGAAGGAAAAAATTTCCGACCAAAAGACGAAAGAAAAATCATTACAACGTAAATAAGCCAATAAGAAAACCAAAAAATCATTTATCCCAAACGGGATTTTAGTATAACATCTATCAGGAAAAGACTATTTGCATGGAAAGACAGATGCCTAACAACTCGAACCATTAACTTAAGGCAAAATTCCAAAAAACTTCAGACACTATTCCACTTACTATTTTCCCGATATAACTGCCAAATGTTTACATGTACCTACATAACCTAAACCTACGAAATAGCGCCTTTTGGGAAAATTTTGGTGTCCAAGGCAACCACCTTGCCTGCATACCCTCAGGAGCAGGTCTAGTCCAGTGTCCAGTGTTCGGTGTTCTAAACAGATCTAGGTGCACAAAGGCACCATGGCCCCCTAAAGACTAGGCACAAACCACAGTGATGCACGTGTATAAAATAAGAAGAATCATAATGTAGGCAAAATCATCAACACAAGTAAACATTTTTAAAATTTAAAATTTAGTAAAACACAAGTTCCAAATCACCAAATGCTAACAAAAAAGATCATCCATGAAAACATAATGTTTTAACATTAATCGTTGGAAGCATAGTAAAATAAATAGTGGCCATCAAATATCTAATCATGTACGCCTGTTAATCATCCTCAACACCAACTACTTCACCTTTTTCATCATCATTTGATTTATATCCCTACATGTTTTCTTCTCCGTCATTTGACTCTCCCTCTTCGCACTTTAATTTCACTCACATTTGGAAGAACTGAGAGTAAAAATAAAATAAGTTGATAGAAAATTTAGACAATTCTGGGGTTTATACAATCCCATTGCCCCACCTTGTAACCCTTATGAAAGGATCTTAGAATACATTTGTGAAAAACAATGAGGCGAACATCCCGTACCCCTCTCGCCTTAGCTTGAGGAGTGTCTCTAACTCTCTGGAGTCTCAATCTAGCTTCACAGCCTAAGAAGCACGGACACTCTCCCGGGGTAAACGAATCCGTATCCCGGACATATCGGACACCGATACGCTCGGACACGTTCCTGATACGTGTCCGATACGTGAAAATTGGTATCCGAATATGTAATTATTTTCCGATACGCTCGGATACGTTTTTCTAAGTAGGATACATTTTCCGATACGCTCGGACACGTTTTCCGATACGCTCCGACACGTGTTCCGATACGCTCCAACACGCTACTAATACATTTTGGGACACTCTATGGGTCAAAATGCAATTTTTAAAACTTGAACTAGGGTAAAAATTAGTATAATTTTTAAATCTAAATAGAATAATAAAGCAATACCTAATAAGTAAGGGGTGAAAAGTGTAATAACACATATATCAAACAAATAAATATCGTTCATCTTCTCCCTTCAACGTTAAACCTAAATCAGCCCAAAATTTTTTTACCTAAATCAGCCTAAATAACACATACATTTTGGGACACTCTATGGGTCAAAATGCAATTTTTAAAACTTGAACTGGGGTAAAAATTAGTATAATTTTTAAATCTAAATAGAATAATAAAGCAATACCTAATAAGTAAGGGGTGAAAAGTGTAATAACACATATATCAAACAAATAAATATCGTTCATCTTCTCCCTTCAACGTTAAACCTAAATCAGCCCAAAAAAAATTTATTCTCATTTTTTTCTATTTTCTTTTTCAGTTTTTTCTCAGTTTTTAGGTATATATATAAATTTAATATTATATAATAATATAACATATCCCCCAACATATCGTGTCCTAGTTTTTGGAAAAATTACGTATCCACGTATCCGTGTCGTATCGTGTCCGTATCCGTGCTTCTTAGTTCACAGCAGGGGGCTTGCCTCAAGGTGTTTAAGGCATAAGCATGTGCCTCACCTCATGTTGGCTCCTCAGACCAATTCTCTTTAGCCCTTTTTAGGGATAATTGCAAGAACGTGGCCTTGTTTATTGACATCCAGGATCTCTATTTAGATCTCGACTGCAGAATTGGTCTTACGAGCTCTATTTCTGCTGCATCATATTGTATCATAGATCCTACCTGCTGAGATTCCATCCACTGAATTTGAAGACTAAATTCAACATGTGGGCGAAAGACCAAAAACACATAACAACAGTAGTGAAGTTGTTGCAGCCTTTATACCAAGGAAGATGAATGTTTACATTGTAGTTCTTGGAATGAATTTGAAGGTGACAGGAAGTTGGTTGGACTCTGACCCCGAAATACAATAAATATTACGAGGATGGTCTCCTAACCACTAGTGACCATAATTCTGATCAAGAGATGAGTGCCAATGATCTGAAAATTATCATAGATCAAAAGTTCTATGCCTTGAACGGCATAAAGGCTGATGGAGTTTAAGTCCAAAGCATTCCCAATATTATTGCACTTGTGTCATCAGTTATTGTGCGATCAACCATTACAGGCCATATAATCGATTCCAACATGCACTGTGTAGGTTAATCAATTACGTTTCCTAACCTTATTTTATCTATTTCAGGTAATTATCTCCTTCAAGAGCTTTTTATTGTGTCTGACAAATTGACATTATATTATGGACATTTGATAGTTTATTTTGGACCTGCAAGCGTTTTACCTAAGTTGCAATTCTCAAACATTTGTAGAAATGATGACATGGAGATTTATTCTAATTGTACACATGTTTACAAGATACATTCAGTATAACATGACCCAATTTGAATCTTTACAGGCTTCTTAGAGAGACCATTGAGCATTGACTCACCGAAAAACACACAAGGAAGTTAGCTATGGTTTGATAACCACTATAAATAAGAATTTAGCTATGGTTTGAAAACTCAAAAAAAAAGAGTTATGGGCAGTACTTTCAGCATACTCTTAAGTAGCAATCAAAAATCGTAAGTCCAGTTGTTTTTTATGCTCATTTGCAAGCAAGGATGGAGCCAGAAGGAGGGGGGATAAGCATCACAAATTTGCTAAAATCTCACCAAACTATGGATGTTTGCAGGTATAGAAATTTGAAATGTAACAATCTAACATAAACTTGTTTTTGAACAAGTTTTTCAGACTTTACGAGTGATAGGAAAAATAAAGGCTCCAAGCCTCCAACAGTCAATTACTTTCTCCTTGGATAATACTTCTAATAGGAACTACATAAAAACCGTGACGTAATTAAGTTACAGTATATATCAAATTCAATGTAACAAGGGAATGCTAGATAAAAACTTGAATAGGGGAAGGGAACGCACTTTGGGCTTTCCAAGTGTCAAAGAAAATACAATATAAACCTCCAACTGCCTAAAGACGTACTACCCAATGCAATGTCAACAGACTAACAATGACGAGTCCAATCCATGGGGGTACAAATGTAATATACAAGTTAATATGTAGATCACACAGATGCACCAATGGGCTTGAGACATACATGAGTGATCTAAAATTTACAAAACATACAAATATATTAATCCTATTGATCACGAGGACAAGCCACACCAAAAGGGCTACTATCCTTGAGAAATAATTGTTTCTCTAACCAAAGTTACCAACTTAAACGAGAAACGAAAAGGTTACTCTTTTGTTGGCCGAAAAAAGTATGCTACTTCATGGCATCAAAAGACCACTTGAGCTAAAAGTGGACATGAAAGCACCTTGAGAAACATCTTCGGCTAAATTTAACACCAACCTAAAATAACGAAGGATAAAATTGGCTAACAATCAAAATGGGACTAACCTAATTGGTCAAGACATAAAATTGACATCAAAATAGAAACTAGAATTGGATAATTTAAAGCACTAAGCTACCATGTGACCGGTTGAGCTTATAGTTACACATGCATCAAAACCCATGCAAAAGCATTTGGGCGAACCGAAAACAACTAAAATACAGAACTTTGCTTTCAAAAGTCATAAAATAAGTGGAGCATAATATTTCGATGAGGTAATAGCACTGAAAAGTAAACTGTGAAACTCACCGTCATTATACAAGCATAGGGAGATCTGCCTCTTGCATTATGGCATTCATCATATATCAAAACCTTTATCATGTCTAATCTCAAGAAGTTATGCCTCAAAGCATTAAGCAAGATCATGGGGGTCATTACAAGTACCTAAAAACAATTTTAGGAAAAACACAGAGGTTAAGGAAAGGTGTCAATAGAGATAAAACAAGAAGGACAAAGGATAATTAATCAAGCAATATTTCTTCTTTCATCTGAAAGTAGATGTCCAAAATAATGGATACAGTAATTTCTCCTCTTTCATCTGAAAGTAAATCCCCAATATGTTACACTCAATTGCCAACTATCTTGCGTCATTATTAAAAGCAACTGGACACAATTTAGTACAATGTATACAAGAGCATATGAAGAAAAGGACAATCACCTCATATTCGTCCTTCTGTTGTTTCCAGGTGGCTGCATTCCAGTAATCCACACCCATCTCTCCCCAGTATTTGCCAACTTTCAGGTCAGTGTACATTTTCACAGCTTCCGCTTGCTAGGTATTACCGATTACGTAAAACAATGAAGACCCAACAAAAAGCTTCTTATATTTCAATTCAAGTGCAATAGGAAGTCCACATGAAAAATATGGAAAATAATGAAACTACTGAAAAACCGCGGTAAATGAAAAACTCCAGGTACGAAGAAAGCATAAATTTATCGTCACACATACTTGAGTGACCAAAACAACAGTGGGGACCAAGAAAACTGCAATATAACGCGAAGGCTTCCTCAGAAGATACGCATAGCTGCGTAGCAGCATTATCGCTATCAAAGTCTTTCCGGATCCTGTTTCCAGGAACACAATTGTGTTCTGCTTGATAGCTTTCTCTAGTGCTTCTATTTGGTAACTGTCAAAACAGATCAAATTAGTTTTAAAGAAAAGAAAAAAGAAAACATTGTTTTCCAATGATCAACAAAAAAAAAAAAATGGAAACAAACATTTATTTAAATTGATATGGTAAACCATTGAACACAACAGGCATAAAACAGTATTGAAGCCATTACCTTCTAGCGAAAGGGAGAGGATCAGTACAAAGTTCTTGGGTTCCAAAGGATTTCATTTCAACTGGTTCCATTGCTCTTTCTTTCTTTCTTCTTCGCTTTTCTCTCCCGCCTTACTGAACGCCTAGCATCAACATATCTTTCATCAATTTAAAGAAGTCCTTGGGACCGTTAATAGCGTTTAAAAGGACAAAATATTGAAAATAAAGTTTAGACACATGCAATTTAACTAACTAATCAATAAAAAAAACTCTACACCAGTTACTGAGCTGACAAAAACACCTATTTTAAACAAAATTCATCGCAAGTGGTGGCTAGCTCATATGGTAGCTCTTGCATGCCCCACACTGTATCCGGGATCGAGTCCATTTCCTTCCCCATGTAATAGATTAGGAATGACCGAATGAAAAAAAAAAAAAAAAAAAACCATCTACATTCCAGATATAGATGGGGAAAATAGAATCCCATTTGGTTTTCAAAAACACAGTATCAACACAACCAACCATAGATTCACATAACTTAGGGAAAACCTGAAACCGATTGGGTTCTTCTCATTTTCTTATTTGTTAAGCACAGAAACAGCAAGAATCAACAAAACCCCTATTTGTTTACAGAGAAGTAACCGATCAGGTTTTTCCATCTTTGTTTCTCTCATTGATGGAGTAAAAACCACAAGTAATGCAAAACATTCGAACAACTAAGAAAAATAGACAAAATTGAGACTTATTAGGAAAGGTGAAACAACTCACTGATTTGGGTTTATGGCATTTGTTGAAGGAAGTGTCTTCAGTTTGGAGAATATCAAGGAACACTTGTACTGGAGTAGTTGTTTTGTAGTACTAGCACTATTCAGTAAAGGTAGTTGGAGCTTACTGAACACGCTTGCGATTGCCCCTTCCCCTTCTTTGTGTGAGCACAACCATTTTAATTACTTGGAAATCGAATGGGTTCGCAAAGTGATCTCAATTGAAATTTAGGAGTTTGCTCATATTTAAAGTTTTAAATTTGATTTCTCATGCCAACGAACTTTAGAGGATGGGATTATACCCGGTCGTTACTTTAGAACTCTGAAATTAATCGAGGTACGTGCAAACTGGTCAGGACATCGGTGATAAAAAAAAAAATGAAGGTTACCTCGACCAACTGGGTCTGTTTTCAGTTCACTAGTGCTTTCTATGCTGTTCGGGGAAAAAAAAAAAAGGTGCTTGTATCCATTGGACAATGATCAGTCTCTCTTAAATTCCTGTCTTTCGCCCTCCTAGAAAGCACAAATCTCAAGCCTGATTGAAATCTCTTAAATCCACACCCTGTTGTGAAATTGAGAAGATAAAATCTCAACAAAATGCAATATAAATTAAAAACATTATTTTTTCAGGAACTATGTAGTGAGGGGTTAATTTGACCAACCACAATATTACTAGTACTATCTCACTTCCATACTAGTACTAAAAGGAAGCGCGGGTTGATCTTATAATATACAAAAGTAAAGGGACTTGGATCGTAATTTGAGAGGAGATTGCCGCAATTTTCCAGTACCTGAATTGACTTCTTGTCCATTTCTTCTTTGCTAAGGAAATGTATTCCAGATTTCCTGTACCTGAATTGACTCCTCGTCCATTTCTTCTTTGCTAAGGAAATGTAGATGTGAGATCCTCTGTTCCCAAATTCTCCACTGCCTCTCTGTTGCTAGGAATTTTGGGTTTTGGGCCGTTGAATTATGAGTTTTATTTTGTGTTTTAAAAATTCATGTGTGATTCAATGGCCTAAAATCTCTTACAACAGAGGCATACGCGAATTTTGGAACAGAGAATCTTGTTTCGGAATATAGACCTTGGGTGAAACGTAAAAAGCCATTTGTTTCGCTTGGCTTTTTGCTTATCCTCAAATATTAAATTGTTATGACACTTTGAATGTTGAAATTCTCAAAATAGCCTTGACATATCCTATAAAAAAAAAGTACGAAAATTTGACCGTCTAAATGCTGCAAATGTTTAGTACTCTGGGAACGGGAAAATAATGAAGAAAATGGGCATGGCAAAACAAGCACTGTTATGGAAATGCAATCCGAACAAAAAAAAATGGTAATTTTTTACGTTAATCCCTATAGTAGAACCGCAATAATTATGGGAGGGGTAGATTTGGTATTATCATGATAAGGTAAGCGCACACTAGTAAAATGGAGAAGTTAAGGCTGGTCTGGGGCGGAAAAAAATCAATAGAAAATCAGGTTAGACAAGTTGCTTTTTTTTGGAGAAATATGAAAACAAATTCATTAAATCAAAGCACAGTACATGAATCAAAAAGAATAACAACCTAAAACTACCAAAAATAAACCTAAAACTACCAAAAACATAAAACGGAAAACAGAAACAAACCGTTGGTGTTGTCTTCGCCGCTGTCACACCCTCACCGCCGCTTGCCGTCGGTGTCGAAGGCCCAGATCTGCCTCCCCTTGGCCCAAAAAATCAGGATTCCGGCCACTCACACTGAGAGGAGAGCAGATCTAGTCATGCATGGGGAGTTATGGGAAGATCCGTGAGGGGAAGTAATAAAGGAAATGAAAGGGGATGAGGAGCTGGAAGAAGGTGGAAGGGGCGATGGGGGAGGGGACATGCGGCGAGTGGGGAGAAAACTTCTTCGGCCCTCAATCGCCCTCTTGGCTCTTACTCTCTCTACACTTTGCTCTTCGTTGTTGTGCTTAGATATCGTGGTTAGACAAGTTGCTTAATTAGCCCAAAAGATATGACATTTTGAAACCCAAAAAAAAATATTTTACTACTTTGGCCAAAATAGGCCGTAGTGATGTCACACACCCAATTTTATATACTAAAATGAATTTCACTCAAATTCTTTTTAAAATTAAGAGGGACAAGTTTGGATGAATGCTACTATTAGGCAAAGAAAATATTAAAGAATTGTTCTAAGGTCCATTATAGCTCTTTGTAATATGTCTAGTCCACCTCATATTTTCATAACACCTTTAATCCACCATTTGAAATTTCTAAGGTGTAAGGTCCACTCTCCATTTTTAATAGACAAATATACCCTTACATTAAATTTAACATTAAACATTCTCGCCGGACAGTTCACCGGAAAGCTACCGGCCCCGGGAAAGTTCACCGGAAAAGCCATCGGAGCCGGAAAATTTCGCCTGAAATTTTTGTCGGCGCGCGGGTAGCCGGAAAATTGGACTTCGCTGAAGAGTCGCCGGCGCATATAACCATATCTGGAATCACAAGATGTGGTTTCTGAACTCACAAGATATGGTTATCCAGAGTCGCAAGATGTGGTTATTTTCTGTATTTTCTGTTTTTATTTTGTTTTTTCGTTTTGATTAATGGATTTGTCTATCTCTCCACCCAAAAAGATGTAATTATTTGGACTATATCTTTTTAAAAAAGCCTAGCTAAGATCAGATGTAGTTATCTAGACTCAAAAGATGTAGTTATCTGGACTATATTTTTTGGTAATTGATATTCACACCTTCTAAATTGTTATCCATACTCCTTTTTTTATCTTTTAGTGAAATATTTTTACACATAAAAATTTCACTAAAAGATAAAAAATGGGATGTGGAAATCAATCCCCTAATTTTTATTTTTTTTGAAAAATATATTTGGGATCAAATCTTCATCCACCCAAACACCATTGTTGCATTTATTTATTCACAGTGCACCAAATGACACTTTATTTAATGAGGATTACTTTTGGCAATAGACTTGCATGTGCAAAAGCAAAAAGTAAAAGAAAAAGCATAAGCATGAGCATTGGGAGGAGTAAAAAAAAAAAAGCTAGTCTAATGCTGACATTGGTTAGAGTAAAAAATAAAGAAGAAACAATTCATTGCAAACCCAAAAAGCATAAGGATGCGTGAAATGTGTATTTGCAACAATTTTCTCTCTCTCTTTAACGAATTCCAACCTTTTATTTTTCTTTGTCGGTCTGTAGCAGCTGCTGCTGCTACTTTTCTCCGATCAATTTTTATTTTTTTTGGTAAACTCTGATTTTCTTCTTCTTGTCAAAACGACGGCGGTCGTAGCGGGCCTAGCGGCTTCATTTTTTAATTTGGAGATGGCTCTAGATCCAATATGAAATGCCGGTGGATGTCGGTTCCAGTGAACGGTGGAAGGAAGATGGTTCGGGATCTGATTGTAAAACGCCAATGGTGATGAAGCGGGGGATGTCGGTTCCGATGAACGGCGGGGAATGTCAGTTCCAGTGAACGGCGGGGGAAAGACGGCGCCGACAAAGAGGAAGTCAAGGGCTCGAAGAAACAGATGTGTTTTTACAAAGAAAGAGGGATGTGGGGATGTGAAAGGATGGGGGAGAAGTTTGAGTCTGGACTATGGAGGAAGCGAGGGTATAGTGTATTTTGAATGGGTGAGTGGATTAGATGTGTTAGGAAAAAGTCATGTGGACTACAAGTGTTAGGAAATAGCTATAGTGGACCTTATAACAACTGGCCCAAAAAATATTCTCTCTCCAATTTGGAAAAAATTTCGTTTGTATTTTGCCCATTAATCAATAGACACACTTCCTAAAATTGGAAATGGATACTCTTTCTCCATCTCCAGTGCAGGTTGCTATAGTCGATTTCTTTGCCACTTCAAATTTGATGTAGTTGTTTCCCTTCCCCCATCGACTCACGTCAGTGCCAACACAGCCCCTTCCCTTTGCATGTGTCTACTACAAGGCCACTCCCTACTCCCTAGAACCATAATGGCATAAATAAAAAGCGGCGAAGCTATGGATTGGCACATTGGGGCATTTTTAGCGCAACCTCCCTAATAAATTTTTTCTTGATTGAGCAGTAACAAGATTATAACTTATTTTTGCATTTACAATTTATGAAGAAAAAGTGATGATTCAAGACTAGGAGATACCAAAGAGTGACCATTGTAAGTCTTTAGGCTCTATTATTAGTCAAGATGGAAATATTGCAGATCATGCGACCCATAGGATCCAAGTGGGGTGGCTCAAGTGAAGAAGCGCCACTGGTGTACTATGTGACAAGATGGTACCCACAAAATTGAAGACTGCCATAAGACCAGCGATGCTTTACGGGACATAATGATGGCCTATTAAGAAACAACAGGTGAACAAGATAAGTGTAGCGGAAATGAGAATGTTAAGATGGATGTGTGGTAAGACTAGACATGATAGGATTAGAAATGAAACAGTCCGCGAGATGGTAGGTGTAGTATCTATAGAGGAGAAGTTGAGGGAAAATAGGCTTGGGTGGTTTGGGCATATCTATCGTAGGCCAGCGAATGCAATAGTTAAGAGAGCGGATAAGATAGTTTTGCATAGCAATGCTCCGGGGAGGGGAAGACCCAAATTGGCATTAGATGCGGTAGTGCGCAAGGATTTGAGTCTAGTAGGACTAAGTGAGCAAGCAGCACTTAACAGAGTTCAATGGAGGAAAATGATTCATGTAGCCGACCCCAATTGATTTGGGACATAAAGCTCAGTTTGGTTTGGTTTGATACAATTTACAGAAATGGAAATTTTTTATGTCTATTTTACTAGCTAATCACAAAGAAAACTTCTCATGTTTAGCAAATTTACTTTTCTTTCATTACTAGAGGCTGAGGACAGGCAATGCATATGCAAATTGATTATTATGTTGTCATTATTGCTTCATCCCACGATATTACCGATACATGTCAAACTAGTTTAAATAAATTAAATTAAAAAATATGCATGTGGGGTGTATTCACCCCGGACTTGAGCCTAAAACGTTTATTAAGTTCATGATTTTACCCCAAATATGTAAAACATAACATTTGGACTATTAAACACATTCCTGACTATTTACCCTTGAACCTTCGAAGTTATTATTTTACCCTTGTAGATTATGAAAATCACATAATAAACCTTGTATATATTTTAATTAGAAACCAAGACCCTAAGACATGTAATGTTTGATATTAAACCGCTGAAATAAATTATTGATTATTTTGTCCTTGAGTGTTAGCAAATTCAATAGGGGGTTTTAATCACAGGTTCAAGGGGTTTTTAGCCACAGGTTCACTATCGTAATTTCCATAAGTACACCCTATATTTTCGAAATCGAGTATTTTATTCGCAACCCTTTTTTTTTGCTAAATGCAACCCACTAAAAAATAATCGAGTTGAGGACAAAAATACCCTCGTGTATAATGAATATATTGGCCCCTTAATTTTACTACATACAACCTCCACAATCTAAAACCCTTTAATACTCCACTTTACCACAACCCGTCATCCTTACAACCTACCCATCCCTTACCGTACCCCACAACAGTCGACTGTGACTGTGTACACTACCGTTGTCTCCCTTATTCGACCTCTCTTCTCCCTCCTCAAACCCTAAACTACAACCACTTATCTCTCCATTCCTCACCTCTCCCTCAATGGAAAACCAAATTGAGTAATCAATGGAAATTTCTTCCCCTTCCATTGACAACTTTAACTTTGACCCACTTATTTCATTTTTTAAAATGGAAGAAACACCATTGGGGCTCGAATTTTCAACTTGAAACCCCATGGAGGTCAACAAGGAAGCTAATGGGACGGAAATGGTACTTTGGGACGCAAATGCCAAGACCCACATCAACGATTCAAACCGTTAACCTCATAGGTCATGTCGATAACAACACTAATGCAAAACACTAGCACGATCGGACATGCTTATATACAGAAACAAGCACTAATATATGATTTCTAAATAGACCGTCAATAAAAATACATATTGTTCATGTACTAATTAGTTTTTGATCATGTTGGTTTTTAGCAATACTGTTGTTATCGGCGTGACCTTATGAGGTGAACGGTTCTAGTTGTTGACGTGGGTTCCAGGTAAGGCAAAATAAGGGAAGTCTGGTGGGGTTTGGCGATTGTAGCCTCTTGTATTAGATTTATATGAGCATAAATTTTCAGCCTCGTGTCCAGTTAGGTACAGTTATATGAACAACGAATGACATGAAGGCCCAAGGGCGGAGCTAGAATTTTTTATTCGAGGGGGCAAGAATTAGAACAATGCGCGATTCGCTTTTCCTATTTATTAATCGGAAAAAACAATTAACAAATGAGCGTTTGCCAGAAGACATGAAGTGTTCACTGACCGGAGGGGATTTTTGAATTGACGTGGGAGCAGTCTATTTCCCACCCTTGTTTTACGAGGTACCAAATATGTAACATAGGCTAGGGTAAAATAAGAATCCAAAGAGGGGTAATGCTACAGTACACACACCCCAAAAATTATTCCATATGAGATTTTGTGACTCAAAATATGAGATTTTGTGGCTAAAGGTATGAAAGGGCGTACCGTATGCACCCTCATACGGGTAGTCAGAAAATCTCATATTTAAGTCCACAAAATCTCATATGGTCAAATATGAGATTTTGTGGCACCTTATGGCCAGTCCACAAAATCTCATATGACCAGTTACAAAATCTCATATAAGTCACAAAATCTCATA
>JAXBDA010006622.1:0-20187 GCA_036023075.1 Gaultheria prostrata
CCTAGGGTCAAAATATAATTAATAATACTTTAGGGGTCTACCTATAAATATTTTATAGTTTGAGGGATTTAGTTCTCAATATTTTTTTCTTGTGTTGTTTTTCTTTCGATTTCTTGATTATTGTGGTGATCTGTTTGTTTTCTTTTGATTTCTTGATTATTGTGGTAGATCTACATGTAACATTGTTTTGAAGCATGTCTCTTTCCATTCTCAGTTTGTGTTTTAAATTGCTAACGAGCCCTACCGAGCTGGATTCGAGCCTGAATTCGAGCCTAAATTCAGCTCGATTCGGCTCGTTTGAGTTTAACGAGCCCTACGAGCTGGATTCGAGCCTGAATTCGAGCCTAAATTGGGCTCGATTCGGCTCGTTTGAGTTTAACGAGCCCATTCGAGCCGAGCCCGAGCTTCGAAATTTTTTCACGAGCCGAACTCGAGCTCACTTATCTAGGCTCGAATCGAACCCGAGCCTGACTCATACCTTACCGAACTGATCCCGAACCTCATAGGGTTCGGCTCGATTCGGCTCGTTTACAGCCCTATCTGAAACCCTACGTTAGTCTCCCCCTAAAAAGGGATAAGTGACCTGTATTTTTTTTCTTTCATTTTTGGATCTTGATCGAAAAGCCTATTCCAACCTAGCCAATTGGATGGATTATAAAGTCGTATAGTTAGCTGGGAAGAAGACAAAAAAATAAAAACATAGACCAAAAGTTAAGCCAAAATAGCCCAAACAAGTAAAAATGGTATGCACAATGAAGTTTACACCGAATCATACACAAAATGTGAGTGCTTTTTAAAAAACGTATTTGCAAAACACGATTTCATGTTTTCACATTCTCACATTCTATGTATGGTTTGATGTAAACTTCCTTGCAGATAACATTTCTAAACAAATACCCATCTGACGTTAGCCTCCCCAAAAAGGGATAAGTGACTTTTTTTTTTTCTTTCATTTTTGGATGCCAAAATGCCTATTCTAACCTAGTCAATTGGGTGGAGAGAAAAGATTGGAGAAATGAGCTACTACTGAACTCCAATTAAGCAGAAGTTTATTTTTATTTTTTTTGTCATTCATCATTCCTAATCTATTACATGGAAAAAGGAGGAATGAGACTCGATTCTGAAATACGGTATGGGACATCCAAAAACTCTACTGTATGAACTAGTCACCACTTACAATTAAGCAGGAGTTGGTCGAGTGGAACATAACAGAAACTAATCGCTTACTGTACTTACCAGCTCGCGAGGTTCAACTCTTAACGCTAGCTAGTAAAACTGCTACTAAAAGATATTCTTGCAATTAAAGAAAATTTAGCCAATGGTCGTTAAATAAAAGAACAACACTATCCTTAATTTGTCTTCCCCATGAGTAGACATTAACCAATTGGAATGATTTAATTCCTGTTTTTGTTTTGGTCAATTTTTGATCACTTTATAATTTCTTCTTCATGTCCAATTGCA
The DNA here is from genome assembly GCA_036023075.1 of Gaultheria prostrata. Lineage (NCBI taxonomy): Eukaryota > Viridiplantae > Streptophyta > Magnoliopsida > Ericales > Ericaceae > Gaultheria > Gaultheria prostrata. The sequence continues at coordinate 1,462 of JAXBDA010006622.1, forward strand.
TTTTTACACTAATAATTTTTCATTCAATAGCCGTTTAGTTTGGTAGGACTTTTACTTAATTAAATGTAGCCTCTGACTAATTAGGTCAGGATTAGACTAGCTCGATTGGTTTGGTAACGTTAAGGCCTCATTCTACTAACTCAAAAAGCTAAAAGCCAGCTTATTGTGTTTTTTGAGACAGGTCATCCCCTCACAATATATCACATAAAAAATCGCAAAAAGCCAACGCGTATTTTGAGGTCTCACATAAAAAAACTAAAAAGCCAAAAAGCTTAAAAAGCCAAGTTAGTGGCACACCCCAAACTTATCAAGTGATCGTGCCACGATCTGACTTATCACGGGCTAAACATAGTACCATTCTAATAATTACCGGGAATAATATATTGCTTCAACTCGAGAAATATTTGTCCAGTAAGCAGAACGATAACCCAAAGAGAATGTATTTTTGCTAAATAAAAATTCAATTCTTTTCCTCAAGTTACAATATATTAATGAGCTCTATCAATTAGTGACATTTTTTCCTACAAATAAAGCATTCTCTTTAAATATCTCCGGTTGTAGTATTGGTTTATTTTATTTAGGACAGAGAGAGTATGTACATTTTAATCTAATTTGTACAAAGGCCTAACAAAAGAATCAATTGAGGCTAGCTTACCTGGCCACCAGTTTTTGTTCTCAGCTTAGACGTCAATGAGTTAGATCTTGCCGAACAAAAACTCCATCCCAAAATTTTAATCCTGCTTTGGGAATTCAATTTTTTAACAAGATATAATTATTACTTTTCAAAGGACATGCACTTCCAAAACTACCCTCTTTTTTAAAATGTAATTTTTACATTTTAGAGGACTCTAATACAAATTTTCCTCCATTTTTGTGTTTGAAATTTAACTATGGAGTGAAGGGCAAAAAGGGCAATGAATAATTTTTTTCTCCTTGACTAGTCAACATGGGCAAGTATTACGGGGCATCCAAAAAAAGAGCAGTAGACCAAAATTTTGAAACGGAGAGAGTAATTGATTATCAATAAGTTTTCATAGTAATGATACCAATGGCAGCGACGGGAGGAAGAATAAGCTCCGTCGCAATTAATTGTCCTTTTTTCCCTGCCAATTTCCAACCAAATTAAAGAAAGATCGTGCTAGTTTATTATTTGAAATAAGCCCTTAAACCCACAATTATTTTTCTCACGCAAATTAAATTTCACCACTCGATCTTATTCGATGCAATCGCCATACTTTTTTTTTTTTGTTTTATAAGCTAACACACTTTTTCAACCGTGTATTCGTGAAAACAAATATGTACTCAGTAGTAACCAGCGAATCGATTTTGACATTCTTTTTCTTCTTTTGACTCTTGCACTTTTTAAATAGGCAATGATAATGCCAAAACAATTTTTGATCATGCCAAAACTTAAGTGCATGAAATATTTGTACTCATGTGTAAAGTACAAATTTTTTATGCATTGGAGTTTTGGCACAATCAAAAACAGTTTTGACATTATCACTAGCCTTTTAAATTTAGTTACAAGTTTCGGCCTCAGAAGACGAGTATTTAGTAGAATTCCAATTCATTTAAAATTGGAAGATTGTACATAAAAGGGTAATTTTTTGATCTTACGTGAACAAGGAAAATGATATTGGCACTCCCCATTTTTGTCTTTTTAGCTTAATTTACTAAAGCACCCTTGTACTACTTCCTCCGTCCCATATTGTTGGGGCATCTTTCCTTTTTTGGATACCAAAGGATAGTCTATAATTTTTAATTTATTAAGTTTTTTATATTCAATATGAATTTTGTTTGATAGATCTCAATTAGTTTTAGCTATGGCTCAACCGGACATTCCACAACGGCTCGTGGATGTTAGAATTGATCTATTAAAATTAGTATTGGTGCGTGTAAGCTGATTCGAACACCGGATTTATAAAGAAAATATTAATTATATATAGGAAAGGTAAACCCAAGATTTAAAAAACAAAATGCTATGTTTTACTGGGTCAGTCAAGCAGGACATGTTTCGAAGAATTAGTACAGTCATTAAATTTGAAATTTCGATAATAAAATAAGGTTTGCATGCTCTGTGTTTTTCAGCCTCGGCTGGCTAACCCATAGTAAACTATTACTACCAAGTTTGAAACCGTGTGTTCAAAATCAATCAGATTTTCAAAGAAGTTGCATGCACCTAAAGGAGAAATAAATATTATGGTCCATCAGCTTTCCCTTTTTAAAATTTCTCAACTAGTAATACTTAAAAGTTAAGAAATATATATATTAATACTAGAAAAGGAAAAAAAAAACTAAAGTAAAATCTAAGGCCTATTTAGGCCAAAGTAGAAAAGTAAGTTTTTTTATTTTTTTCTGGAAAAAAGTCAAAAGCAAAAAATAGATTGGTTTGGTCACTTTTTGTATTTTTTGCTTTTCACCTCTCAAATTGTGGAGTATCGCTTTTTGCTAATCGTAAAATTGCCTCTTTTAAGTCAAACGGTATGACTTTTTTAATCTCAAAAAAGCAAAAATGTTGCTTTTCTAATTTGGCCAAAATAGGCTTAAGTGATAGGATAATTCACACGGTAATATTACCGCCACACCCCTGCACTACGCATATGTTGGGCTCCATCTTGTGTGGGCCTCTCTCACATACGCATATGTGAGAGGGATGTGTTTGGTGAGTGTGAACCTATCATTTCATATGCGTACGTACGACAGTTTACGTCTCACATATGTAGTTTTCTCATATGGGATTAATATTCAAAGTGGGATAACATAATGAAAATGAAGGACGTGATATTATTTTCAACTCTTGGATAAGGAGGGATGTTACTCTGAGAAAGAGGCTGTTGCGAATCAGGAATGCTACGTAAAAGAGCATGTACAAGAGCCTCTCTTTTTACATAGATTTAGGTAAAATGGAGAACAACAGCCACATATAGCACAATAGCAATCCAGGTAGGTGTTATAAATTTGGTACAGAACTTTGCCATAGTAAGCGAAGAACTGTTCACAAGCAAACCCTTTATAGGAGTACTTGTTTTTTAGGCACAGTTTCCCAATTGATAAAATCGTTTGATAAAATCAAGTGGGAAACTGGGCTCTACTTGCAAACCCTTTTTAAGTATTCCTCTCTGATATCTGTATATCATTATAAATGATAATAATAGTAATCATAATACGAAAAAAGATAAAATTGATAGTACATATGTTGGAGCATTAACAGAAATGTGAATAGGTAAAATAAAAATTATACACTGTTCACTAATATTTTTTGAGAAGAGCTGCTGCACTTGCTCTACCAACCACAGCTGCTGATGTGGCTGGACAAGTCAATGTGTGGGTCCCATTTCACTTGTTTGCTGGGGTTTTAAAAAGAAAAAGAAACAACAAAAGAAAAACTGAAGGAAGGAAATGAGCTGTGGGGTTCTTAGCTGAAGATCATGTCCCCCTCCATGTAGATGGAGATGTTGGCTAATAATCTTCCACGTGGTATTTCATGTGAAATTAATAGAGAGGCCCAAAAATAATCCCAAATATGACCAAACAATAAAAAAGGGAATTAAACACTAAGAGGAAAAACTCAAATCGAATAATCCATGAAGCCGTCGGTAGAAGCCAGCTTTGATTAAGCCATCTGGCAGTTGAAATGAGATTAATAAAAAATAAGTAAAGGTAAGCTTAAGTTGGCCTAAACATTGTAAATTATATATAAAAAAAATGATAATAAGAGGGAACATACAAACATGCCTTAAATAGCGATTCGGCTCGATGAGAGGAATTTAAAAGTAAAAAAATTAGGATTATAATTTTTAAAAACAAATTAATCTAAAATAGACAGACTTTGTTGAGTTACTATTTTTTTTTTATTCAAATTTTTTTTAGATTGGTTTATAATGTTTTGCTTTTAAGATTCCTCTCATCGAGATGAACTAATAATTTACAAAAAAATTGACGCAAAACTAACAAATGAAAAAAAAATAAACAAGGACAAAAAAATAATTCAGCACATCTATTTAGCCAAAATGAACGTACTATACCTTTTCTTCTTGTATATTTTACGTACATATATGTGTGCTCACGCGCGCATAAATAGATTTATCGAACATATTGGAATTGTTTTTCTTATTTATGGGTCTAAAAGTAATCTATCCAATGTTTGTTTAAGAGAGAGATCTGGAGATATCCAAAGAAAATCTAGTAGTTAGTGAATATATACCAAAAGAAAGAAATGGAGAAAAGTGGGCTTGGTGGTAGGTGGTGGTTTATAGATTGAGGAGTTTTTCAATGCCGAGTGGGTATTGGGTCGGCTCGGATTAAAACATATTTTTTCTTTTTTAAAAATTCATTTAGTACTTTCAGTCGGAGCTGTCCATTACATTTTTGGACAACCAGATGTGCGCGAGCGGACATCACGTGGTACCCCGCTCGGCATTGAATTTTTTTCCGGATAGATTAGGCAGAACTTGAAATTAGTGTTGTTGGTCCACCTGATGTGTGTGGTAGGCAAATGACACTATACCAATATTACTCGGCTAAATCATACAGTAATACTGTATCCGTCTCTTTTTATGTGTGTTAGATCGTAAAGTCAATTTATTTTAAAGACATCATCATTAAAAATGGAATAGTCGACTACAAAAAAGGCCGGAGAGAATTATATCTCAATGAATTTGGCACGCACCCTTTGTTCTCTAAATAAACTCTATTTTGTATTTATTAGGTAAATTTCTAAAACAATTTTTCAAATATGTTCTCTATTAGCCGAAGGTCGAAATTTAATAAATAGCCGGAAAAAGTGTGCATTAATTTATTCAGGTGAAGTTACCATATTGTTTTGGCAAAGTTTCAAGTTCGATAAATACTCAAAATACAAAAAATAAAATGAGTGAACCAAAGATGTAATTACTAATATTTTTTTTGATCTGGCTTGTAATTACTATTTGAGAAAGTGTACTCGTTAAAAAAGTTATGTTTGACTTTAGCAATATGAGGGCCTGTTCTTCCCAAAATTTTTGCTTTGATATTTTTTTCGGTACTATTTACTTATTGTAATTTCTTCTTTTTTTTGTGGTAATTTCTTGTTTAGCTTTGCTGGTATTTTTGTAAATTAATCATGGGTAATGATTTTGAACTTCATTATTATGTAAACGTCCTCCAAAATCAATTAGTGATTAAATTGCACAAAACCCAAATCTCAAAGCAAATTAGAAGACAAGTTCTAGAGGACATAAATAAAAAATAGAGTTTAAAAATCATTTTCTTCCCATGTTCGTCCCGTCGAGAAGAATTCAAAATATTAAAATATGAAACGAAGTTTAAAAATCTTCAAATAGAACTAGGAAAAAGACCGTTATTTATAGTAGTAATATTTTCGGCTCTAAACGTTTTTCACACTTTGAGAGGGAAAATAAAAGTGAAGAAAAAGCACATGGCACGCGGTACCTGTTGGCAGAGTGGGCACCAAGTCGCCAACTTCGGTCGAGTAAATATTCAGTGGAAACGGAAACCTACAATGCAGTCAATAGTCTTGATTTTATCTTGGTTTTTACAAATTTGAATCGTTCATTATCGAGATAAAATTCGAACCGTTAATTATTGAGATCAACGACTCGGATAACGTACTATAAGATCTCTTTATGTTTATTCAAAACTCTCACGGTACCACCACTTGGTGCTCTGAATACTTAAGCGCCAAAAATTTATATACACCTTGTTTGGAAGAGTTTTTGAAAACCGATTTTCAAAATCCTTGAAAATTCTTGTTGAAAATCCAAATGGGGAAAACCCTTAAAAAAAAAAGGGCTGAAAACCCATTTGGGAAACCGAACAAGGGAGAGTTTTCAAAACCCGATTCCAAAAAACTCAAACAATCTCCACTCTTTAGGTGGGGGATATAAATATATAATAATAAATAAGTTCGAATATCATTACACATTTATTATATATACATTTCATGGATATAATTCTCATATAAATATATATTTCTCGGATATCGATATACTTTTTACATATTATCCTCTATCCTTAACGCTGAGATTAGCATTTTTCATTTATGCACGACCCATATACTTTGTTGTAAATCTCACAAGAATGGGTATCATTAACGCGTGCCACCACGTCGTATCCTAAAATTATATAGAATCCATACACCTAATTATAGGTCCCGCAAAAATTTGAGGTGTGAAAATGAATCTGTTGCATCACGTGACAGTGCTCCCGGTCACTAAATAATTAATTACTCTCTCTCCTCCTCCCCCTTCCCCCTCCCTCTATAAAAAGCCTCCTGAACTTCCGCTTCTCCTTTCAAACCACATCCACCATTTCCAAACCGTTACTGTAAAAAATAACCAACGACCTCTCTGTCTCTCTCTCTCTCTCCGGGGCACCAGCCATGGACGTTCGCCGGCGCCACCTCAACCCCACCGCCGGCGACCCGCTCAAACCCCACAAACACCAAATCACCTCCGCCGCAAAAGCCTCCGACGCCCTCCCTCTCCCGCTGTACCTAACCAACGGCGTCTTCTTCACCCTCTTCTTCTCCGTCGCCTACTTCCTCCTCCACCGGTGGCGAGAAAAGATCCGTAATTCACAGCCCCTCCACGTCGTCACCCTGTCCGAACTCGCCGCCGTCGTATCCCTAATCGCCTCCGTGGTTTACCTCATCGGATTCTTTGGAATCGATTTTGTGCAGTCGCTTCTTACCGGTCGGAATTCGCAGGACGGGTGGGATGCGGAGGATGAGATTAACTCGGACCGATTTATTATCGAGGAGGATAGTTTGAAGAAGCCGTGTGCGTCTGGGATCGACTGCTCGCCGGTGGTTTTGGCGGCGGCGTTAGAGGTGGAGCAGAAATCGCCGATTCTGGAGGTATTTTTTGACATTTAAAGAACGAAAAATGAAATGTAGAAATGCCAAATTTTTTGAATTTTAGTTACGATGTTTCATTTCGCATTCGAAATTCGAAATTTCACTGGTAAAATCTTTTAGTTTCTATTAAAAATATGATCTTTCCCAAAACGAGCGTTGTTTCCACTGGTAGGGGGTTTGCTCCCAGGAGGTGTGAATTTGATTCTCGAGAGGATAGTTTAACCGGTTGGGAGGTAAAAGTCTACGTGGGTATTCTCATGAGCGCGTCTAGTGGTCCCCGACTATGTGCTTCTTACTGTGTTTTTCGTGGGTGTTGGTTTCTGTGGCCGACCTAGGTGGATTAGTCTCATCCAATTGTGTTGTTTCCGCTAAATGAAGTAGTAATTATTTTTATGATGCAGGTTAGGAGAATGGTTGATAAAAAAAAATACCGTAAATATGGTCGAAAATACTGAAAATACAAAACTCAGCCTAAAACAAAGGAAAATATACTATTGAACCCCTTTTTGGATTTTGACGTGATTCTGTCAACCTTGGTAGTCCGTACCGCAAAATTGGAAAAATTCAAAGGAGCTGTATTATCTTTTAGTCAACAGTTGATGGTGAGAGGTTCAATTTCGGCGGTCTTTTTCGGTCATGTCAATGATCAAATCAAATCGGATTGATTTTTGGCGTTATTGATTTTCTTAACAGAGCTCTAAAAATTGCATGATTAGTTCATTGATGTGGATCAAATTTGGGTTTTCCAGTTCATCAAGTGAACCAGAGAGAATTCTATTCCACTTACCAAAATTACTTAAAGTTGAAAAAATCAATTAATCTTTTAGACTTATTCAAAAAAACCTATGGTATATAATAATACATCATTTTATTTATTCTATTCTCATGTAGAAAAAAACTTGGGCCTTTTTTTAGAAATTGACTGAAGTTAGAAACTAGCTCAAGTTAATTGACTTTTTTGAGTTGATGTAATGTATGAGGATGACCTATCTCGTATAACGTAATAAGTCAATTTAGAAATAAGTCAGTTTCCGAAACAAACTTTTAATATCTTTGGTAATCATTTAGGTTGAGAATCGGATTATGTAAAAGTGAGCACATAGTAATTGGTGCACCTTTCCATCCAATACATGTTAGTCTCTCATACAGTCCTTCTATAATTAGTAGATGATAAAGGTACTCTTTTATCTTTTATCGATGAGAATGCTTCTTGACCGGTAGAACTGCAAATACTTTTTTCGTTAAAAAATACATTCTTATCGTCAATGGATAGAAAAAATGAAATACGTGCATAACTGTAAAAACTTTTTTTGCACTAACTTAAAGAATTACTAACAACTAAATTCCCAATTGTTTTTTGAACTCCTAACAGGCAGAGGATGAGGAAATTATCAAGTCAGTGGTGGCGGGCACCACCCCATCGTACTCGCTGGAAACAAAGCTAGGAGACTGCAAGAGAGCAGCGTTGGTACGTCGTGAAGCTCTACAGAGGATCACCGGAAAATCACTATCAGGCCTTCCCTTGGATGGGTTCGACTACGACTCGATTCTGGGCCAGTGCTGCGAGATGCCGGTGGGGTACATACAGATACCGGTGGGTATAGCTGGCCCACTGTTGCTCGACGGGAGGGAGTACTCGGTGCCGATGGCGACGACGGAGGGGTGTCTTGTGGCGAGTGCTAATAGAGGGTGTAAGGCTATTTACTTGTGCGGTGGTGCTACTAGTGTTTTGTTGAAGGATGGGATGACTCGGGCGCCGGTGGTGAGGTTTGCGACGGCGAAGAGGGCGGCGGAGTTGAAGTTCTTCTTGGAGGATGAAATGAACTTTGATACCCTTACTGTTGTTTTCAACAAGTCGGTACTCTCTCTCTTTGCTGTTGATTTCGTTATGCTTGTTGATTTTGTTATGCTTATTGTTACGGTGACCACGTCAGTGCCGGCTCAAAAGTTTAGGAGGCCCGAAGCGAATATCTCGAACGAGGCCTTCTAAATATATTGTATACAAAAGTTGCTCAACTAAAAGTCTTCATGATAAACTGTTGTTACAGAAGATTTACCATTACAAAAATTTAAAACATATATAGTTATTCGGAAATGAACAAGAATTATTACAGTACTTCAAAATCCATTGAACTCCAAGACACATGGAGCTGGGTGCATCTATTTTATTCATAATCTAAAATTAGGCCTCAAATTGCTAGTAATTTCAATTTTGCCCAAAAGCATGGGTTGAGCCTAGTTTCATGAGTACCAGGCTTAAACAAAAAATAAATTGATCTAATATACAATGGTCTTAAATATTTGGGGCCTCTATTATTAACAACTTTTTGGAGGCCTGAAACGTTGCTTCACTGGCTTGTGCTTTAAGCCGGGTTTGGACCGCATTTGGTGATCATGTTTGTAAAATTACATGAGTTGTCTTATCAACTTTAAGGAAAGGCATGATGGAAATCATTAGTAATGGAATATCTATTTTTGTAAATTGACCAAGTTTATGTATCGTGGTTTAAACACAGGTCGAGCAGATTTGCAAGGCTACAGGGGATTAAATGTGCAATTGCGGGGAAGAACCTGTACACCAGGTTTACCTGCAGCACTGGAGATGCAATGGGGATGAATATGATTTCCAAGGGTGTCCAAAACGTTCTTGATTTCCTTCAGAATGATTTCCCTGACATGGATGTCATTGGCATCTCCGGTAATTTATCCTTCCTCCTAACATTTTCTTGAAGAAAATTGCTGTCATTTTTGTAGTCAATGAAACCTTGGCCATGTAGCAATAGGTCAATCACGGGTGATACAATCAAGTAGCAATACGTCTGTCTTCTAAGCGGTAGTTTTCAAAAGTTCATGATCATGTAACCTGATTCAGCGATTCTCAATACGTTTGGTTCAATTTTTAAGTTATTTTACCGTTATTGTGAACATGCTCTGAATCTCCAATTTAAAAGCATGCTAATCTATTGCCCAACTGAGTTTTCGTTCAAATTTTGCCAAAATGGTGCAAGAAAAGTACTCTGTTACTACACATCAGACTTAAATTTACATTATACATCTCATTTTTGAGTACTTCCACTATATCTTCTAGATACTTAGTGTTATTGTAAATTCTGGTGTGTAAATATTGACTGGATTTGTGGCTTGAACTGAAACAGGAAACTTTTGCTCGGACAAGAAACCAGCAGCGGTGAACTGGATTGAAGGGCGTGGAAAATCTGTGGTTTGTGAGGCAATCATAAAGGAAGAAGTGGTAAGGAAAGTGTTGAAGACGAATGTGGCTGCCCTGGTGGAGCTCAACATGCTCAAGAACCTAACCGGGTCGGCCATGGCTGGTGCTCTTGGCGGGTTCAATGCTCATGCCAGCAACATTGTTTCAGCAGTGTATATAGCCACAGGTCAGGACCCGGCCCAGAATGTAGAAAGTTCTCATTGCATTACCATGATGGAAGCTGTTAATGATGGCAAGGACCTTCATGTCTCTGTCACCATGCCTTCTATTGAGGTACTTTCAATTACTGTTTTTCACAATTTTGGATTATATTTTTTTCGTTGATTTTAAAATAAGGGAGCAATTCTTACTAGTTAATGCTCATGAAAATGATCCTTACAAGTTACAAGTTACGCAAAAGTTATTGCTAAAGAAAAAAAAAAGCTGCGTAAAAACTTATCTAAAAGGATAGCTAAAATGCTAATACAATTGATTATTGAATTGAAGGAAGAAAGGAAAACAAAAAATGGGACAGAGAAAATGACAGAAACTATTTTGACATGTTTTATTAGTTTCTCATATGATGCTTGTTTCCTCTTACAAATTTCCTTCACAATTACAAGAACAAAATAGTACCGTATAACATTTGGCATATTCAGTAAAAGAAAAATGGTACATCCGCAACCAGATGTCTGCAATTGTGCGATGCACATTGCCTCACGAAACACACACGTGACACGTGTCTGAAATTGTGGGATGCACATTACCTCACGAAACAAACAAGTGTTTGAAATCGTGCGATGCATCTAACAAAGTGAGTTGTCAAAATTATCACATGATCATCTGTATTCTGTACCCTATTTCCAACTGCACAATTCATGGCCTTGGGTGTGGGGACAATCAGATCGGATGCAAAGGAAACTTATAAAAAAACAACCAAAAGTTGGGGAATTTAGATCAGCTTCACATGTACTGCTTCAATCACTACAACGTTTTAAACAGTTGGCATGTGTACTCCATTTTGGCAATAACTGATTTGGATTTTTCCTCTCTTTTTAATCCACTAAAGACTGATAGAATCCAGCTTCTACGTGTTTCATTTAAATATTCAAAGGTTCTCTGTATTTCAGCTGTAACAGAGGAATTAAATATCAGATCTCTCTCTCAAAAATCAAAATCCACTAAGACTGATAGAATCCAGCAGCTTCCACCTGTTTCATTTAAATATTCAAAGGTTCTCTGTATTCAGCTGTAACACAGGAATTAAATATCAGATATCTCTCTCAAAAACACCTGTTTCTCTCATGGGAAATCTCTGATTCCCATATAAAACATGAATGTTGTCACTCAATTTATATATAAACAAGGGAGATTTTACTAAAAATATACTACTGAGCACATTAAAATAAATATATGCATGGATGGAGCCGGGGTGGCGACTGATAGCGGCCACCACTGCAATGATTTAACAAAAGGCTATTTTTATAGTAGTAAGTTTTGGTTTTGCTAGTATCAAAATTTTATAGTTCCGTCACCACTAGATATTTCAGTTTCTTACTACTAATTTGGTTTTTGTTTTTTATTTGGGTGATTTGAAAATAGGTGGGAACAGTAGGAGGTGGGACCCAGCTAGCATCCCAGTCAGCATGTCTGAACTTACTTGGAGTCAAGGGTGCAAACAAGGAATCAGCAGGGTCCAACTCAAGGTTATTGGCCACCATTGTGGCTGGCTCAGTTCTTGCTGGGGAGCTCTCTCTCATGTCAGCCTTGGCTGCTGGACAGCTAGTCAACAGTCACATGAAGTACAATAGATCTAGCAAAGATGTCACCAAGGTATCTTCCTAAGGAGAGAGAAGAAACAATTAGGGGAAAAAAAAAAAAAAAAAACCCCCACCTACCCACTACTTTTTCTTATTGTAATTAACCCAAAGAAAAATAAAAAAATTAAATTAGGGACCCAAGAAAAAGCTAGAAATAAGTTCGCAAAGGAAAGAGAGAGGAGGGGTGGGGGGAATAAAGTCGGAAAGTCTACGCACACAATTTTAAGGCACAATTCCATATATAACTGTGTCCAGTATCATTCGATGCATGTGGACCCATGTGTATCGAACGGTTCAGGATACAGTTGCATCCAAAATTGTGTTTTAAAGTTGTGTGCGTAGCACTGCTCCCCTATTTTATTTGAGGTCATGTGGGGGAGAGAGAAAGAAAGAACAAATGAACACAGAGCCAGTGGGGTGTAATTAATTCTGTTTATATAAAGCAGAGCCATGTGAAGGAAAGCCTGGATATGTTGTAGGAAATTGTGGAGGTGGCCTTCACTGCAAAACTAGGCTGGTTGTGTGGGGTGTAGTGAATGTAATACTGTTTGGTGTTGCTTTTGTCTTTTTTAATGTTTTCAGTATGGTACTTTTCCATGAATTGGTGTTTAATTGTTGCTATTATTAGCTTGTAATTTAGGGAGAAAGTATATGTAGATCCAATATTGGATTTATATTTCTTTAAAACTTTATCTCAAGTTGTAAATGAAAATGGGGAGTCAGCCTTATGGACGATTGCGTAGTGCTTATGATTATTTATTTAAAAAAATCATACTGTATTTGGTTACATTTTATGGATCTGAACCAAAAAGCAGACCAATAAAAAAGTGAACCGGCTCGGACACCTTGGCGGTCAAACCAAAGAGAAAAAGAATAAATTTTAGTAATGGTCCCTCTAGTTTGCATGAAGTCTCATGTAGTATACATTCCGTCTCAATTTAGTCCTTCTCGTCGACGGCATCAATGAAACAAAGGAATTCAAGGGCAAAATTGTCATTTTCACTCCCAGAGGAACTAAACTGAGATTTCATGCAATTTAGAGGAACTTTTTTTAATTGTCCGAACACGGGTTCAAAAATTTAAAAATCTTGACTCGTGGTCCAGACAAGGGTTTTTATTTTGAAATTGTAGATTAACCAATCCGGACTATGAGATGTTTATTATATATCAATAATGTACACATACATAAACAAATAATTATACCACCATTAAAAATATTTTTAACTATTTTACTAGTATTTTAACTTTGCTGCGCTTACTATTAGAGATGTTTGATGTAATATTTTATGTAATGGATTGGAACCTTGAAAATTCGCTTGTTGAATTAGAAACTGGTTCCTAGTTTATGTTTTTTTGCATTTGAAAGTAGAAACTGATTCTTATTTTTTTGCTTGATGGATTGAAACTGGTTTGGAACCTTGAATCAATATGTTTTAAAGTAATGTTTAATCCTCTTCCAAAGTGTTAATTGAATTATGTAATACTTTATATGGTTGCTGGCTGGTTCTTGTAATTTGTGGATAAAATCAGAACTGATCCATGACTCATGGTTGGATTGGAACCGGACCGTAGGAATTTTGGTCCAGATATGGATTGCATCTTCTTAAAGCCGTGACTTGCGGATTAGGATTGGATTCAGAGGAATCCGAACCGATCCCGACCGTGAGCAACCCTAATATAATCTAGCAATATCGAAGTTATGAGTTGGCTTACAACATCACCCCCAAGTCGGAAGTGCACTTGGTTATTTATTATTCGATAGTGCTCTACTTCTTAATCAATGATTTCAATATCATTTAAATCGTTTTGAACAAATAAGGGGATAAGGAGATACTAAAAATACTACGTAAGATAAAGTCATTAAAAAAGTGAGCATGATACAATTACATTTAACTGTGGGGTTGATTTTCGAATTTCCTAATACTCCTATATTTGTAATGTGTAATAAAATGTAAATTTTAGTTTCCTCAACATATTTGATTATCCAATAAAAAAATTGAGGTGCCAAATGTATTACGTATTATGTTTATATATTTATTTGCAAAAACAAAGTAAAAGGTAAAATTTGGGCATAGTCCCTCTAATTTGCATGAGGTCTCAAGTTTCTCACTCTATGAAGAGAAATGACAATTTGCCCTACAATTCAGTATGTTTCATTGAAGCTGTTAGTGATAGGGACGAAATTGAGACGAAATGTTAACTGTAGGGTTCAATTTGATGCAATTAAATCTAGAGGGACGAAATTGAGACTTCTTGCAAATTGTGGGGACCATTAATATTTTGGTCATTGTTTAGACGTGGAAGCACCATCTAGGATGGGTCAGTGACCAATACATGAAGATGTGTGAAACTCATGTTTTTGACTTATTAATGTTTTCCGTACCGATATTGATGTGTCAAGACTCACCTAAATTGAGAAAAATATGGCGCATAAACATATCCGGACAAGAATCCTATTTTTTTTTCCAACATTTAAAACATCAGTGGGAAGTAACGTGAGTTAACACGTAAAGATGGGTCGACGTCCCTTCAGAGACTCGAATTCCAAATCTATTGGAGAGGAATAGAGGATGTAAAAATTACTCTGCCCGATTCAGTGCCTAATATTTGAAGCTGAATTTGATTTCACTGCGGTTTGGGTTAGGACCGCAAAGAGCGGTCCGCACAACTTGGGTCATCACCTAACTTTGAACAATAGTGATACATGTACAATAAAAGTGTCAAACTCTACTCCAACACACTCACATGATGTGTGGAGCCCACACACACTTGCGTGTGAAATGTGTGTGGGCTCCACACACCATGTGAGTGTGTTGGAGCCGAGTTGGACACTTTTGCTGTACACTTATCATTTTTGAACTTTGAATAGTGTAGATTTCTGAAAGGATTTTAATCGTTTCCCGTCCATTTTTATCAGTAAGAACAACTAATGGTTGAGATGGACGGCAGAAGAGCGACTACTTGAAGAGCGACCTTTTTAAATTTTGTTAAAATTTGTCCCGTTGGTTTATTAGTAAAATCCAAAAATTAGTATGTGAGCCTGGGCGGTCTCTTAACTCATTGTCAATTGTTTTTTACTTGGATGCATTAATATGGTATTAGAGCTAGGTTTTCAGAGGTTTTTCCCTTTAGTTTTTGTTCCATTGTGATCCGTACGTTCTAAATCCTTTGTTGACCTGTCTACGTGCGAATCATAGGTCGCACGTGCGGGTTTTTTTTTTAGAACACGCCCTATCTTACTTCAAAGCCAGAAGACAAAAAAGATTACATCACAGGAAATAAGAATGAACCAAAACTACTAGCATTTAACATAGCGCGACTACAAGCAATTCCAGGTTGACCGACTCCAGACACACCTGCCAAGGCAGACCGACACTATGTGCATGCATAGAGTCTTTTCACGATCCAGTAGTAGAGAATCCCAACGGAAAACCCAGCTCAATCCAAAGCATAAAAGTTCAGATGCAATCTAAACGCACTCCACGCAGAGAGGTAATACAGTACCCAAGCGGCGCAAACAACCACCAAAACGGGGCAATACCTAAAACACATAACAAAACTAAAAAAGTAAGTAAAGATGTTGCCTGACGCTGCCGTGTCGGATCAAGTTACTTATTTGCCGGAGGGTCTTAACCAGCCCTATCTTACTTCAAATCTTCGCACGAACAGATCCTGGATGAGGTGGAGGGTTCTGGGTGGTGGCGGTGGAGAGAGGAGGAGGAGGGGGGTGGGTCGGAAATGAGAGAGAGTGGATGTGGGCGAAGAGGGATAGGGTTGGGGGTGGGCCGGATCCGAGGAGAGGAAGATAAGAAGGGAAGAAGAGGGCAGATTAAGGAAGATGAGTGTTGGAATTTGTCTCCCACATTGATTCATATATCCTCAAAAAATTAGCATATTTGTCTTAACAGTCTCTCCACTCATTACCAATTAATAGTTTTGAGTTGGATGCTTTAAAAAACCACCGTTCTAACCTAATTGGAAAAGTACAACCTGGATGGTATGTACAGGCCCACTTTAGGCTACCACCACCACCACCAACAACTAGATTTAAATGCTACCAAGAACAGGAAGCATTCACACAACTAATAACAACCAATTTGCACAAGTCATAAGGATCGATGTTCCAAATTAAACAAAACAATTAGGCATTATACCCATAAAGTGAATGCTGGAGTATTTGCTTTTGCCCAGTTGGGTATAATTCCAAGCTGGCCATACCCCAGTTGGAATAAATTAGACTAGTTTTGGTACACATAAGTACTTACATAATAGAGCCTATAGATGTTTAAAAGCAGCTCCTTTCATATTAGCTGTGTTTGTCTCATGGTCAACGCATATTGTTCTCGCAATAAATATCTCATAAAAGACTTTAATCACACGCAAACTTACAAACACTACACCCTGCGGAGTCTATAATGGGGGGTGTTGTGTTGATGTCCGATCAATTTTAATTTTCATGTGAACTGAGTAAAAGATGAGACTAACAAAATGAACAATTTGAATCAAATAACAAGACTCGGAGTGGGCTCCATAATGGGTGCACCACTGCACAATGCACACACACTGCTCCCCTCTACACTCTGTGTATAACGTGTGTAGGGCCGTAGTCTTTGTGAATGTACAGTGCGCTTGTGTGAGATTTTAACATCAGTGAAATGAAATGCAACTCTCGGTGGTTGCAGAAAGATTTTTCAATGACTTGCCATCCTAACGATGCACAATGCAATTAGAGCTGGCTCATAGATTTCGGAGGCCTAAATCGAACTGATTAGACTAGGGGTGCTTACGGTCCGGATTGGCATGAATCTAGTCCTAATCCGCGAGTCATGATTTTTTGAAAATAAAATCCGTGTCCGATCCAAAAGTCTCACGTTTTGGTTCCAATCCGATCCTCGAGTCACGGATTGGTTCCAGATTTGTCCACGGATTTTGGAATTCCAAACTTGAACATTATGGAATCAAAATAGATAGCCAAAAAAAAAACCTAAAATTAATTTTGGAATTCCAAACACAATAGGCTATAAATATGAGCTTGAGCATTGTAAAGTGTAAATATCAAACTTGTTAAACATGCCAACAAATACATCAAAATAGACAGTCACAAACACAAAACCTATCATTCTGGAATTCCAAACAAAGTAGGCTAGAAAACATGAGCTTGAGCATTGTGAAAATCACAAAAAGAAAGCCTACGCAAAAAACCCTTCAGTAGGGGTAACAGTCCCCCCTAGATTTTATAGGAGATAACAGTACAACCCTTCATATCAAAATATCAAATTGACAATATTTATAAAAGTGGTAAAATTATTTATCTATACATATATATCTATATTTTTCAAAAGAAATGATATATAATAAAAATCTCACGGTCCGGATCGGTTAATCCGCGGTTTCAAAATCAAAATCTGTGTTGGGACCACGAGTCACGGTTTTTTATTTTTTGAATCTGTGTCCGGACCATTAATCCACGGTTAAAATCCAAAATGTGCGGATCGGTTCGGTCTGGACCGGATTCACGATTCACCGGTTTTTTTGAACAACCCTAGATTAAACGAGGCCCACCCTATACTTTGCATACAAAAATTGGGCCCTAAATTCCAATTGGGGCACTTTTGTATGGAGAACTTACACAAAAATTATATTGCATCTAGTATATATATATGTAGGGTTCCTAAATAATTGGGGGCCCTAAAATTTTGATTTTTTAGTAGATCTAAATCCCATGCTTCTTGGGATCATGTCTAAGCCGGCTCTGAATGCAATATTATCAAAGATGCAAATGCTCTTCTGACCCGAATTGGAGCAAAACTATCCCATATACCTAGAGGGAGTAATGAATGTACTGATCACCTGGCCCCACATGGGAGCTGAACAACAAGAGGAGTTCATTATCGCTGAGGAATGCCAATCTCCATTAGGGAGTTCAGAATTAGGGATGGCCTAAACATTATCGCTGCTATATTTTGAGGTAACTAAACTTGGTGCCTAAGAGGACTTGACTCGTTAAAACTAGGTGAGCTATGCAAGCTCGCTTGAGCCCAAATAATCGAGCTCGAGCTCGTTAGTTTATATGAAACTTGAGCCCGAGTTGAGCAAATATAAAAGAGCCGAACTTTTGGACTATTTCTCGTTTTGTGCGTGTCATCCTTGCACAGGGGCCATGTGACATCCCATAAAATTGGACCGATAAAAGAGCCGAACTTGAGCTCAACTCGACATCTTTAAGAAAAATATAACAAAATAGTACTCATCCCACATAAGTACATATGTTACTAAGATGAGACATTAAATATATTCTTGTGTTCACAAGCATATATACTCGTGCTAAGCTTTGTCGACTCGTTTACAAAATAAGCCTAAAATTGTGGCTCGAGCTTGTTAGTTAACGCGTCGAATCTGAGAGTCCTAAATATCCGGGCTGATCTTTGGCCTTGGAGTTGCTTTGGTTCGATATGGTTGCAGTACGTCCAACTCTTTAAGTATGAAAGCGAAATCTGGATGCCATTGTCAAGGGGTCATTCACTTGGGGTAGTTGATTGAAAGAAGAAAGTAGGTGCACGGTTTAAGGGATGAGATCATACCAGTTGGCCTTGGTCCCTTGTAAAAGCAACCCCAACAAACTTCCTAAATTGGCTTCCATCCCTATTTTAGGGAGCCAACCCTCAAAATTAGGTTCCAAGAGACTCCCTAAACCCCTCCCTAAAATACAAAAATGAATAGTACCTCCCTAAAATCCCCCCCATTTAGGGAGGCACTATTTACTCCTTACCCATTTTTTTATTTTTTCTCTCTCTTCTTCCCTCTCTTTGCCTGCTTGTTTTTTTTTTTTTCTTTTTTTATTC
>JAXBDA010006623.1:0-20179 GCA_036023075.1 Gaultheria prostrata
ATTCTACATTCCTAATCTGATATGGAATGATCACGTCATTCCCTTAAACCGCGGGATACGCCTCTTATCACGTAAGAGAGTATTCTAGACTATTCCAGAACGCTTTGCCGTTCTGTTAGCCCAATAGTGGTATAGCCGTGCTGCCACGTAGGACGGCTATACTGTTGTTGGTCTGTAGACCCTGGGGCCGAGCTATTCGTAGCTCGGTCCTGACCCTGTACCCTATCGTGGTGTCATGGTCGACTACGTACTGCGCGCCCGGCCCTACTCGTGGCCTCTCTAGCTCGGCTCCCCTGTAGGGCATATCCACGTTGTACGGCCGAGCTAGGGCACCTAAGAGGGAGTACGGGTTTTACCCACTCCAGTAATTCTCTCATGAAATGAAATCTCTCTATGAATCTCTTGAACGAGACACCAATGCAAAATGAATCTGCATCTAAAATTATACTCCTACCACTTTTTTTTTTCTTCTTATAGTCAACTAATCAGTTCGCAGTTCAAACGTATATATAAACATGCAACCTTTATAAAGCAAAAACCATACTCCCTTCATCCCAAATTTCTTATTCACTTTCTTTATATTCACGACACCTCAAATTTTGTTTATATATACAAATGTATAATATTATTATATGGGGAGGTTACAATACACATCTTTATGGATTGTTTCACATAACTTATTTGTGTGACTTTTTGCACTTTTAGGATTTTGTATTTGTTCGAGTTTCCGTCATAATTTTACATTTTTTCGATTCCTCTCGTCGAGACAAATTACGGAACTTAAAAAGTTTGATACAAAACCAACAAATGTGATTTTTTTTTAATATAGACAAAAACCAAGAAGTTAAAAAATAATAATAATAAGGGGAACAAGGCCTTGTTGGGGTGTGTACCATATGCACCTCCAAAAATGCTATGAGTTTTTAGTAAAAGTTACGACACATACCAATGTGTTAGGATTTTTAGTGGAAATGTTATGAATTTTATTGCTGAAAAGTATGAGAAGAAAATATTATGATTCCAAGTGAAAAATTATGATCATATTGCTGAAAAGTTATGAGTTTTTAGTATAAAAGTTGCGAGATACACCAAAATATTATAAATCTTTATGAGGTGGAACAGTTTGGACCACACATTAGATGCATATGGTACATACCTTTAAGATGTGTGTGTTGTAGGCTTTCCCATGTTATATATATATGTGTATGTGTGTATGTGCGTGTGTGTGTGTGGATATTTGATAGTTCTTGATTAATTCTTGTTAGGAATTTGATTTTGATGATGATGTTTTAATTAAAATGAATTTCAATTATGCTGATAAAAATGCTAACGTCAAGTTGATTATTTTTAGAGATAAAAAATGCTTAAGTTCAATTTGATTGAGTATTATTGGGCATATTTGCATAAATGGAATATTTGTTGAGCTGAATGTTTTAATGGTTTTGCAGGGCCTATAATTTAGTATTGGACCTTTCTATTGCTTTTGGGCCATACATGAGTAAAAATCATATCTCATATCCATCATAATCTATTGGGCTAGATTTGCAATTTGACCCATATAATCTTATTTCTAAGCCCATCAGTCTTTAAGTTCTTTGGTCCACTAAACTCAGGCGGGTTCCCAGAGAAGTACTACACTCCCTTTTTTTTACACTCTGTTTCTTTTCGACTCTGTCTCTTGGCTAATGTGGGACCATGCCATTTCTTAAGGATATTTCTGTACACTTGCAGTTTTATTTTGCCTCTGACAATTTGAAATTTGCAGGCATAATAAATTAGCAGTAATCTATTTGTCCCAAGCTCAACAAATGAGAATTTGCAATTATCGCAAATATACATTGAGCTATATGACAGATTTCAACAGTGAAAACTCTCTTTCTAAATTCTGAAGAAGATATGTTTTGTTTGAGTGTTGAATGAATGATTCCCTTGAAAGCTTGATGAGAATTGGTGAATATCTTCTGGAGTAGGCTTCTTTTTTTTTAAAGCCATGAGTGAATCCCACAAAGTCTTGTAATAACCGTTCAAATGTATATATCATTTATACTCATGTTTCCTCTTTATGGCTCATCGAGCAGTATATCTTCAATATTGATTTTCTCTGGGTAACAAAGTCAACAAATGGCATAAATTAGCAGTAATCTATGTACTTATTGCAGTTAGGCCCCTAATCCGTGTTTTGATCATAAATTCGCCTCCAGGCATGTTTTAACTCTAGACTGGACCCTAAACCATGTTGTATTTACTTTCAAGCCCTTAAAGCATGTTAAAGACCACTTTTCCCTTGTTAAAAGACATGGTTAGTGTTTTGCCCTTGTAGTTCATAAAATTGCAATTTGCACCCCAAAACATGATATTGTCATAGATAGGAGGTTGAAAATTAACAAATAGTAACAATTTTACCTGAAAGCATGTGAAACGACCACCTCAGGCCTGTAGTTTAGTTAATCACAGTAAGACCCTGAAAGAATTTATGTTCACTGTTTGACCCAAACTTAATGCTTCTTTATAATTGGATCTACAGATTGACCCTTTAAGTATAATAAATTAGATGTTTTCACTATATGCTAATTCTAGAGTTACATATTTATCCCTAAACAATGCATGTTTAGGATTTGACCCCACGAATGATTAGTTACTCTTTTGAATGACTTAGAGCATGTTCTATATTCTTTACTTTGTGTTATTGATCCATGCTTGTTGTGGCGAAGAACTTTAGATGATTGTGGATGGGGGTTATGGACTTCAAGAAAATCACTGAATAGATAAGTTATAGAAATTCATGTGAAAAATAAAAGTTTAGAATGGTATTGAGTTTCCCCAGAAACCTGCTGAGGTCCTGTGTTTATGGATGACCTGCAAGACCCAAGAAAGTTGAACGAACATATGGCACGACACTGATTAGCTTTGGTGAACCGTTTTGGTGATAAGGTTGGGTATGTACTGTAGGTGTGCATCCCGAGGAAAATGGTGTTCCTCGAGTGTTTGTTCAGTCCCCTAGATCAATGTTGTTTCGGAAACAGGGTAGATTTGTTTTTGGTTTTCGGAGGGAGAAGAGCTGAAGAGGACAGAGGAGAGAACACACGAAATAGGAAATAAAGAATGGTATGTCCAGGGACGGAGCCAGGAATTTAACTACGTAGAGGCGAATTTTTTTTCCAAAATATATTGCAGGGGCGAGTCTATGTAATTCATAGGGAATATTTTTTTTCCTATATAAAACTAGAGGTTTTTTTTCCTTCTTGCAGGGGCGACCGCCCCTACTGGCCCCCCTCTGGCTCCATCCCTGGGTATGTCTCTCAAGGCCCAAAAGTAAAAGAGACCCCTCAGCTAGCTAGATTTTATAACTTAAATTTGGAGAGATGATATTGAAAAAATCACCCTGGACTTCCTTAAAAAGTAGTATGATTTTAAGGTTCTCCCACCGTCTAATTGCTGGCCATACAAAAAGTTGTGCAATTGAAAGATTAAAAAAAAAAATTTGGTTCTGCCTGGGCATAATTTTTCAAACTTTTATATCAAATTAAAGAACTCGTGAAGTAACTTAACTAATTTGGTGCAAACAAATTTAAAAATCATATATATGCTGGGAACTAATTTATTTTTTAATTTAAACATTTTTTACGAGACAAACATTTCGAGACAGATGGAATAGTTTTTTGAATTTGTAATTTTGTTTTGGAAATGAAGGTGACACTTGGTACCCCGCCATCATTCATCTTTGGCACCTCCACCCCTGCATATTTGTATTCGTTTGAGGGATGACGCAAGAAGCCAAGAACTACTTTTTGAGGGGGTCAATTATAAGGCTGAAAAAAAAAAAATACCCTTTCATTTTCTCTATCCTATTAGAGATGCGACCAGAAAAATAATGGTTTCCTACATATATTTCAAAATTTAACACCAGCTTCCAACGAAAATTCAATTTTGGATTCTTTCCTCATCTACATCAATAAAAAATAGGTGCTTATTCGAGGAGTAATATGCAAGTTTAGGAGTTCATTTCGGTTGTATTAGCTATGATTAGCAATTGTTCATTTTGGGTTGCCATCTCGTCAACCATTTTGGGAGTTTGATTAACATATAATTGTCACGAAGCGGTTACGGTGCCAACTAAGTTGGGATGTTACTCTTGCGTTGTGACGTTTTTCCCCTAACTCAGTGTTGTAATCGTTCCTTATTAATAAATTTCCTTTTTCGCCGTTCAAAAAAAAAAAGAAAAAGCAAGGCATCGATCAGTTTGGGACATAAGAATCCTAGTGCCATTAATTCGTTCAAACATGAATAAGAGAGATGCTATGAACACAATCATTCAGAAACAACACCGAGCACAACCCCTCTCATACATGTGGGTCCTGCATAATAAATGTGTACGGATTCCACGTGTATGTGAGGAGTGTACTCGGTATTGTGTCCAGATAGTTCTGTTCCTAGCATTTTTCGCATGAGAAGCGATTTCTTTTTCTTTTTCTTTCGTTCTTTCAGTGTGCAGAGTCCATGGAATACACATGGGCTGGGCCTCATATACGTCGATCCAGCAACTTAGCTGAAAAATGATGGCCCAATATTTACCCTGCATTTAACAGCTCGGAACCTGGCAGATATGCACCAATTGACCCAGCTGGGTACGAAGTCAAATTTTTTTGAACAGATGAGAGATCAAAACAAATTGTGCTCCAAAAAAAAATTGGTGGTTTCAAATAGTGCTGGAAATGAATAAAGTCGTTTGTGAACGACTCGGTGTTGTACTCGTTTGAGCTCGGGTGGTTAAGATTTTATTAAGTTGGAGTTCGCGAAAAAATTAATAAGCAAGCTTAAACATTAGTATGCCTGGCTCGGCTCGAGCTCGCAAAAAATTAATAAATAAGCCTTAAAACTATCACGATAGGCTCGATAAGGCTCGTTTTATTTTAACACGAGAAGATCAATTACATTGCTTCTTATTAATTCGAAAATAATATGTTGGTGTACAAGACTCAAAAACTATACTCCCTCCATCCCTTTTTAAATGATCCGCTTGGGAAACGTGTAGTTTGGTGGATGTTAAAAAAGGCACCTCCGTAGAACGTTTTTAATTTTTTTTTTGCACCAAATTAAAGTACTCAATGAGCACTTTAATTTGGTATAAAAAAATTACAAAATTATATCGAGAAATATGTTTTTTAGGGGTTTGAAATTGCACGTATTCTCGTATGGATCACTTAAAAAGGGACGGAGGGAGTAGTTAATTATATCACTATTTCGAAATAGAGCCTTTTTCTGGTAGGTTAAATATATATTTAAGACACATGTACACGTGCAATTAAAACTTCTCTATTATGCAAGTATGAATATATGTTTGTCGTTGGCTCGTGGACAAGCTCGGGCTCGAGTAAAGCTTCGACTGGCTTAGTCTGTGCTCGGTTTGTTAACTATTTATTATGTTCGAGCTTGAGCTCGGAAAATTTCTTATTAACAAGTTTAAACACAGTGAAGCTCGACTCGACTCAGCTTGTTTGTTGCCCTAGTTTCAGAGTGTTTGTTCTCCCATTACCAATCATGCGGTGCCATACATGCTGCTATGGTTAGTGTTGTGGCCAGTTGTACGCAGTGGTGGATTCAGGATTTTGAAATAGATGGGCATCAATTAAGCATAAACTTGACTGACATTTACGGACTTCTTGAACTACACTGAAACAAATTGCCTATTAGAGTTTTAAGGTTATTTTTCTTTATGTTTCATTTTAGTGAACATTTATAAAGTTTGAACATAATTTTTGTTGGCCCTCTCGTCAAGACAAACTAAAAACAAAAGCAGAAAGATTACCAAAGACGAATTAATGCAAATAAATACTGACTGACTTTTTACGTTCCCCAAATAGAAGCCTTAGAGAGAAGTCGTAGTAGTGGGGATTGAGTTTTGTGTTGATTTTGATGCTTGTAATAAGGCTAATTTCAAAATATTAGGGGGTCTTTCGTAATGTAGGATGGGCACGAGGATTATTAGTTAGGGGGAAAAAAGGGAGATAGTATTACGGTAGGGGTGTAAGTGCAAATGTACAAAAATGCAGGGGGATCACGTGACCGGTGTGGACTCTACATGAATCCGCCAGTGGTTGTACGTTGTGTCTTTATTAGCATTATTATTATTGTTTTGAGCATCAGTTACGTTTGTCTTTTTCGTAATAATTTTCGATTTCCATAATTTGTTGTAAGTTTTTGTTGGTTTCCACAATAGGATTACCAATTAAACAACATGAACCAAGTTCAAAAATATTTACTACTCCTAATATTTACAACATTTTTATTACTTTTCATTTAATTTTTCTATTTGTAATATTATAAAAATATTTCTTTTATTTTATCCACGGTTTGAAACGAATCTATATACCTCAAAAATGTTGATCAGAAGCCAAAACAGATTCACTAAAAACCAAAAAAAGAAATCAGAAAAAATGTCAAAAATGTTTAGCTATACTAATTGGCCTTTTAATCAAAATGCAATGATCATAAAACTAGTTTGAAAAAAATGGAAAAGAAGGATCAAGTAAAAAAAGTCTTTTCAGAAGTGACAGAAATAGTAAAAAGCCGACCCAAACAAAGGAAATACGTTTGTACGCGACTCTTTCCGGCTATAACCTCTCATTAGGCGCCAAAAACTCAATGCCCGGATGTTTTACCAAAACGAACAATATAGTCCGTTCACTTTTCCTTTTTCAATCGATCCCATGTTTATCTTTAAAAATCCATTTCCAAATTGTGTTTATTATGCACTATGATGCTTCCGTACAAGACATCTATTTTCCATGTGGTAAAGTGTTGGAAAATGATCCAGTGTGGCTCGCTCATGCAAGTTTCCCTGCAGCAATTGCATAAAACGTTTTTTCTTCGTTTTGTATCATGAATTATGAAAACTTAGTATATCGTGATTCTCTGAAATGTTTTGTGTTTTTATATGAAACATTTCAGGTCGTGGAAAAATAATGGGCTAGCCTCTTTAGCCTTACCTGCTGTTGACATTGCTGCTTTTATTTTCGGTATTGTAAAAGTTTGAAAAACAATTTGTATTTGGTGCGGCCTATAAAAGTGCCCACGAGTTTGTAATATAAGTCTACGGACAATTGTTGTATTATCACTTATGTCAGCTTGAAGTTGTATGATGAAGTTCTTTTTAAGTATAAACGCTTCCGCATTTGTATAATAAAGAACTTATAACTCATTAGGAAAGAATTACAATGTGTAATAAAGATGGCCTTTGGTGACTTCTTTTCACTGGCCGGTCATGTATCCGGGTTGGGTCGTGACACTTTTAACCTGGTTTTATTATGTGGAATAATTTACTTTCAAAGGGTTATAATGAAATGACACAATACCAAGTGAGATGTGCAACAACTAAGTCAAGTCCATTACATAATAATTAGAGAAATAATTTCATGCATGAAAGAAATAAAGTATCAACAGAAGACTCCGCCAAAAAACAAGCTAACGTTCAACTCTTGCGTTCGGTAAATTTTAACCCTTTACAGCTAAATAGATTGCGTGAAAGAGTGGTCAACTGAATTAATCCTCGTTAGTTACTCGTTATCTTGGTTCGATGAACATGTATTTGACAAGATTTAAGCAAACGAGACCAATGTACAGAACCCTAAACGTGGTCTAGATACACTTCAAAACGCCAATTAATGGACGTCCTTATGTTCATCTCTATATGCACACACACAGTGAACACTTATAAATTTCTGCTCACGTTATGAACATTTTTGAAGGTTCGATGAATCTAGACGCCTCATGGGTTCAATGAACTTGGTCACCATGAAGCCAGAATCAGAATTGAATTCTCCAAAACAAAAAAAAAAAACCCACCTATGGGTACACCTGTCACCTGCAGATACACATCCGATTGGGTGAGACCCACCTCGGGATTTCACATGAATAATTAAAGTTGTTCAATTTTTTAAACAAATTATTTTAAGGATTCCTGTGAAAAATTAGCTTAATCAAATATCATTCAATTTTTTATTCTTTATTGTGCAAGTACCAAAAGACAAATCAGTTGATCAACTTCTTATCGATGTTCGATTAAGATAGTTTTTTACAAGAACCCCTGGAAAAAAATTAAACAAATTTAACAACTCAGCTTATTTGTGCAAGATACACATGGGTCCGTACATTTAGTGAGCCTAAAATGGTTTATTTGTGCGAGATACATATGGGATCCGCGCA
This sequence comes from Gaultheria prostrata, assembly GCA_036023075.1. Taxonomy (NCBI): domain Eukaryota; kingdom Viridiplantae; phylum Streptophyta; class Magnoliopsida; order Ericales; family Ericaceae; genus Gaultheria; species Gaultheria prostrata. The sequence continues at coordinate 8,203 of JAXBDA010006623.1, forward strand.
TTTAGTGTACCTAAAATGGTTTACATGAGTGAGATACACGTGGGGTCCTTGCAATAAGTGTACCTAAAGAGATACACATGGGGTCCGTGTATTCAGTGTACCTAAAATGGTTTACTTGTGCGAGATAGACATGGAGTCCGTGCTTTTAGAGTTGCTTAGGCTCAATAAACCAAAGATGATTTTTTTTTTTGTCTTTATTAAAAAAAAAATTACATTTGTTAGTTTGCGTCGATTTTTTTTGTGGTTTATTGGTTCATCTCGACGAGAGTAATCTAAAAAGTATAAAATTAGGATCAAAATTTTAAAAAAGTTCGCTAAAGACAAAAAATAATAATCCAAATTTCAGTGATTTATTGGATTATTTTTGTCTTTACTCACGAAAATTTAAGTTTGGTTAATAATTTTATACTTTTTAGATTTTTCTCGTCGAGAGAAACCTATAAACCATAAAAAACTGATGCAAAACTAGCAACTAAAAAAAAAATTGAATTCGAACAAAAAATAAACCACTTGGTTTTTTAGCGAAAGCAACCCTTAGTGTACATGATATGCATGGGGTCCGTACATTTAGTGTACGTAAAATAGTTTATTTATGTGAGATACACGTGAGGCCGTAAATTTAGCGTACCTAAAATGGTTTATTATTCTTTACCTCCATATCTCTAGTTAAAGTAGTACATAGCTGCGTCTAATATATACTCATGGGTCCGTACATTTAGTGTAACTAAAATGGTTTACTTGTGCGAGATGCACATCTGGTCCGTGCAATTAGCGTATCTAAAATGGTTTACTTGTGCGAGATGCACATTGGGTCCATACATTTAGTGTACAAGTTACACATGAGATCCGTACAATTAGCGTACTTAAAATAATTTATTTATGCGAAATACACGTGGGGTCCGTACACTTAGCGTACCTAAAATGATGTATTATTCTTTCCCTACATATCTCTGGTTAAAGTAGTACATATCTATTCGTAAAGTCCGATGAGGTGAAAATTCACAGAAAAGTTTCTAGAATGTTTGCCACGTGGAAAAGCATGGAGACACGTGGAAAAATTGATGCATCGTGTGTTCTGACTAGTACGACCTTCCGGTTGAACGCAGTCAATGAGTGAGTGAGTCTATTTCAATCACACTTTATCTTGCGTTCGTAACAGGGGACCTGTAGAGCGGTCCCCGTAGGAAACGATCGGCACATTTGTACCGTTCGTCTCTTTAATGTATTGAAGGTTTAGATTCATTGTTACTTTGTTATCGGTAAAAGTATTTTCTCACCCGGTAAAAGTGCTGACATTTTGCGATTTATCGATTGCGGAAATGGACAATCCGAATGTGCTATACAAGTCTCCCGGGTCCATTCGTAACATTACTCTACCATTGGAGTGTATATCTTGTGTTCTCATCTGCTTGAACGGATAAAATTTCACTGACACTTTATTTGTGTCTGTAACATTACTCTTAATTAAATTTCTTTCAGAACCAATTTCTTTTACTTTGTCAATATTTCTCTTATCGAGATAAATCAAACGAACGAAACATTCGAAATAAAAGTTTACTAGAACTGATTTTTTGGTTTATTCGTTATGTCTTTATTCAAAAAAAATTGCATCTATTAGTTTTGCATCAATTTTTGTGGTTTATTGGTTGCTCTCGACGAGACGAATCTAACAAGTATGAAATTAAAGTAAAAATTAATTATTTTTTAATAAAGCCAAAATTAAGCAAATAAACCACGTATTTTAGGATTTATTCAAAAAAAATTTAGTTTTGACTATAATTTCATACTCTTTAGATTCGTTTCTTCGAGAGGAACCAATAAACCACAAAAATTTGATGCAAAATTAACATTTTGCAAAATTTTTTTAAATAAAAACAAAATGAATAAACCAAAAAATAAATTTACGTTTTTCTGCCAAAGGAGGCCAAAGACAGTCCATTGTTTCCAAACGTCCCAAAACAAATTTGAAGCAAACATATGGTGACCCTAAAACCGAATATCCACCTAATTTGTGGGTAGATTCGATTTATATGTAACCCATCACACTGAGCCGATTAACATGATTGAGCATACTAGCATATACTTTCTTTTTTAACGTCCATTTAGCATATACTCAATTAATATCCCTAAACAGTCCATGAATTATTCGTACGTGTGTGCACATATATATGTATGTATGGTCCTGATTTCATCTCGGCATTTTACACGGCCGAGCCATCCATATATTACCAAGATCAACAGCACGGATGTCCACACCAAGACCACACTTTAGCACCCGGGTCCGCATGTATGTGGAAGGGCCGCACACTAACACCCTGGGTCCGCATGTATGTATGTATATATATGGACACATCTATATCTCTCAGCCTAACCCAAACCGATCATAATGTCCTTTTCATGTGAACACCCTATCACCATGACAACAAAGTGACTCCATCCCAACTCTCTCTCTCTCTCTCTCTCTCTCTCTTGTAAAGTGCAAGAAATATATATCACTGATTGTTTGGAACCAATCATATACCTACAATGGCCAATGCTCCTTTGAGATTCATGAGGGTAACAGAGGCGTTCGAGAGCAGCGGCAGCGAGCACTCGCCGGAGAACTCCGTGGACCTCTCGGCCCTCATCGCGCCTTTTTTAGAGAGAGAACGTCGAGAGGAGACAGAGACAACGAATAATCAGGAGGAGGGTGGTTTGTTACAGAACGAGACGAAGCGAGCTGAACCTGGTGATGATCACGATGAAAAGGATGGTTCCGAATCAAAGTCGAAGGAATTGTTACGTGGTTTGTTATTTGCAGGTTCTGGTGAATGTGATGATGATGATGATGATGGAGTGAAGGAGAGTATTCGGGTCGAGGTCGAACGAGCGAGTCAGGTTATTGGGGATGGTCCGGAGCGGTCGGAGTTGAAGAGGCGGCGGGTGATGGCTTGGTTACGTGAGAAAGGTTTCGACGCCGGTGAGTCCTCTATTTTGTTTCCTTCTTTAGGCCGGGTTTTTCATTTACTAAAATGAGAAACTCATAAAATCAAGCGGATGATTTTAGTAAATGAAAAAATCAGGTGCTAAAATCAACCCATCTTAGCGAAGGGAAGTGAGTTGATTTTAGTGTCTGATTTTCTCATTTGCTAAAATCACTCACTTAATTTTATGAGTTTCCCGGCCTTTAATTAAGGTGCTTTGTTAATTTAGGTATCTAGAATGACATGATTTTGCAAAAAATTCACCTCATGTGATGCAAAAACCACTAACAACGACGGTCTCACTTGATGATCTAAGTTATAAATAATGTCGTTGATTATGTATGTATTATTTATGTAAAAAATCAAATTTATTCGACGTTGATACTTGCATGAATGATGCATAAATGTCACATGAGAAATGACCGATCAGTATTTGACGGTTATTTAATTTCTTTTACATCAAGTACATTTCGGACAAAACATTTTGACCACACCGGTACATATTCAATCAAGCTTTTTTATTTTTTATTTTTTTCATTAATTAAAAACAAGTTTGAGCTTACAAAATAAAGGATTTGGTTCACCAAGTGAAATCCTCGTCGGTCTCAGTTTCTTGCCATTATACCGTTGGTGGGTAGGCTAGCTATGGCTGAACTCCATCCTGCGCCTCAAAAAATATGGATTATTTCGTTTTGTACAACTTTCTGATCAAATTAGGGTCAATATAAAGTTTTCAAATATTTCTAAATAAAAAACTTTCTGCACGTACAGGTCTCTGCAAATCGAAGTGGGAGCGAAACGGCCGGATCCCGTCTGGGTCATATGAATACATCGATGTAAACATCGCGGGCGGGACACGCTACATAATCGAACTTTCCCTACCCGAAGAATTCACAATAGCCAGACCAACACCAAACTACAGTTCACTACTACAAATTTTCCCTCCAATATTTGTCGGGAAAACAAAAGAGCTCAAGCAAATAGCAAGACTCATGTGCAATGAGATCAAATTGTCCATGAAGAGCATAGACATGCACGTGCCGCCGTGGAGGCGCCACGTGTACATGCAGGCCAAGTGGTTCGGGTTTTACAAGCGGACCACCAATGAAGTGGTCGAGAAAGCAAGCTCGAATAAGGATGTGGGATCCGGAGAGAAGAGGTGGGTTGGGTTCGCGCCGTTGCCTGGGGTTTCTTATAACTGCAGAGAAGGGTTTGGAGGGAAGGGTGGTGTAAAAATTGGGAAATTGGCTATGGAATTTAATGGCAATGGAGTGTATTGTGAATAGTAGAAGAAAGTTTCAATTTCTTGTTTCTTATTTTTGTATTAAAATGATTGGTGGGTGGGGAACCCACAAGAGGTGTGATGCTATTTTGTTATTTTGGGCTTTTGTTAGCTATCAAATCTCAAATGTACAAATTTTTTAGTTGGATTGGATTGGCCAAAAAATGTGGGCACAGGGACTACTCTTGTAATATTCAAAATCTTATTTCAATTTTTTTGAATTATTTAAATTCATAATGAGTTTTGTTTTCCTAATAACTCCATAGTACACTAACTACCCCTAATTTTCCCAAACCTACACTTAAGTCCTTTAAGTTCCTAAAAACCTATCAGTATAAACCTCTTCCTCCTCCCATTCTCATCACCAAACATCACCACTCTCTCCCACCCCCCCCCCGACCCCTAGTTTGGTTTCCCACTTAATATTAAGTCGTAAATAATACAATGACATGCATTTTAAATTTTTTTTGCAAAAGTCCAAGAGCTATTTTAGAGGCCTGAAGCAAACTCAAAATATTGGGTTCACTATATCTTCAAGAGTTCTTTTTAACAAATTACTACAAAAATTCAAACTAAAATGATGCAACTATAAAAAATAAATGCAATAAAATATAATTGTAAGATACACATGGGGTCCGTACGTTTAGTGTACCCAAAACGGTTTATTTGTGAGAGATACAGATGGGGTCCTCACATTTACTGTACAAGATGTACATGGGGTCTGTACATTTAAGTGTACCTAAAATGGTTTACTTGTGCGAGATACACATGGAATCCGTACATTTAGCGTACCTAAAATGGTTTATTTGTGCGAGATACATGTGGTTCTGTACATTTAGTGTACCTAAAATTGTTTACTTGTGCGAGATACAGATGGAGTCCGTACATTTATCATACCTAAAATGCTTTATTTGTGCGAGATACACGTGGTTTTCGTACAATTAGTGTACCTAAAATGGTTTATTTGTGCAAGATACTCGTGGTTCCGTACATTTACCATACCTAAAATGGTTTATTTGTGCGAGATACATGTGGTTCCGTACAATTAGTGTACCTAAAATGGTTTATTTGTGCGAGATACACGTGGTTCCGTACAATTAGCATACCTGAAATAATTTATTTGTGCGAGATACACGTGGATTCCGTACATTTTAGTGTATCTGAAATGGGGTATTATTTACCTACGTATCTCTAGTTAATAGTACATAGCTGCGTCTATTCGCAACGTCCGATGACGTGGAAATTTACAGAAAGGTTTCTGCAATGTTTGCCACGTGGAAAAGCATGGAGACAAGTGGAAAAACTAATGCATCATGTGCTTCCGGTTGAACGCAGTCGATGAGTCTATTTCAATCACACTTTATCTTGTGTTCGTAACAGGAAATGAGGACCCTTTAGGGGGTGGTCCAGTATTGCACATTTGTTGTAACGCCCCGATTTTCGGAAGCATTAATTAAGACAACTAATTAGGATTAATTTAATAAAAAGAGTTTCCATCAGAGTACACGTTTGAAAATGTGAAGTGCAACCCATTACAAGATACTTAGTACGGTTTGAGAAATTAATATTACAGGTTCAACCTTAAAAATAAAGGGGTGGGTTCTACAAATTAAGGTTCAACTCTGGATTCCACGGCTCCTCCTGAGCCTGGCCTGCCGGAAAACCCTCGGCTCCAAAATAACCATCTCCTTCGACACCAACAGTACCTGCTTGATCATAGTCTGACATAATACGTCCGAGTCGTGAAGCAACATCATGGTATTATACCAAGGTCACACAAAGTGTAACACCGTGAGCGATAAATCACTCAATAGCTAACTCTTACCCACCAACCCTTGTTTAACATACAAGCACAACATATATGATTGAAAAGCAGTAGACAAGAAATTAAGCAGAAATAAATCGTAAAACAGAAAATTAAACACATAGCTGATTTCATTACTAGCCTTTAACTTACATATTCATTTAAGTTCTCAACCTAGAGAACTTTCCCCCGGTTAACCACTAAGGACTATGACCAAACTGTGATTTACTCCCCCCTTGCTTGCCCTTCACTCGGGGGCCCCGACGGAAGGTATAAGTTATGTACTTAATCCAGCTGTCAGCCGCCTTGCAAGGATGAATTTCCCAAGGACGAAACTGTACCACTGGGCTACGTATGGCAACTGCCAGGTCCTGTAGGTATATAGCCGAAACTGGTCTATAATACTTCCACCCTTATAACGCCTCAGAGTTCAAATGAAGCAAATCACAGAGTGTCACATCCTAGGGTTTTGAGATCATAGCAGACTGCTAAACAATCCTCCGAAACAATCACTTGGCGGAACTGCCATTTAACAACAATCTCGGGGTAACTCCCCATCAATCAATTCCAATTCACTTTTCCATTAACCTCATCGTCTATGTGATATCCGCGTACGATCACCCAACCCGGGAACCTAGTTGTCCATTCTAGCATTCAACACGTTTATGGAAAGTACACTTAACAGTAGAAATAAAGCGATAACGATATCACAAGGGTCATAACCGAATATCTCGGTTCACAAGTTCACGAAATTCAAGTAATCGAAAACCAGGGATCTAAACGTAATAAATTCAAACTACAGGGGCCAAAACGTAATTTACTAAACTATTGGGGTCAAAACATAATTTAAAGAAAGTAAGAATCACCAACATCATTTTAAGTAAGTACAAGGGTGTCCAACATAATTTCACGACTTTAGGGTCCTTAGTGTAATTTACAAACACTGGGGGTCTTTTTATAAAATAATCATAATACAAGGACAAAAATGTAATTTTGCCACCAACAAGGGTAAATATGTAAAATACTCAAGATTGGTTCATCATAGCTTAACACGAAGATGATGTTATTAATGTAAATGCAATCATTTATCCATAACAAAAACCCGACGAGACAACAACACAACAAATGGACCAAGATCGAAAAAAAATAAATTTTTGAAACTGTCATGGCTCAACCTTGCGGACGCAAGGTTTGACCTTGCGTACGCAACACCGCATGTTGCGGATGCAACTAGTTCCAGGGGTCCGAGCAATTTTTCTTAAAAACTTGTTTTGATGCATAGGGCTATTTCCTCCCAACTTTAAACATTTCAAACATTAACTAGAGACTAAAATATACTTAGGGAAGGTGGATAAAAGTTAATCTACCTCTCCTTCGAAGTAAAAGCGTGAAAATGGGATTTTTGGCGAAAAATCGAAAACGGAGAAGATGACCGGAGAGTAGGCCACGGGGTGGCGTTGAGGTGAATGTTTAGAGCTTTGATGATGTATGAGAAGATGGGAGAAGGTTTATAATTCGGATTTGTAGTGTGGTGTGGTGTGTGTGTGAAACCCACTTTTCTCTCTCTAGAACTCCATAGCCCAAGCTTGAGCTTTTCTCTCTCTCTCTCTCTTGCTAATTTCTGGAAATTTGAGATATGTGGGAGTGTAAGGGAGTGAGAGGGCCGGACTTGAGCCTATATGGGGGTGGAGGTGGAGTGTTTTGGTTGGAATAGAGTGTAAATGGGAGAAACCCATGTGGGGAGGTGAGGGGGTGATGGAGTGAGGTGATGGGGGGCAGAGAGAGGGTGAGGGAGGTCTGATTTTTCAATAGGAGAGGGTGGAGTGTGGTGTTGGTGTTGGTGGGTGGAGGATTGGAGAGTGGGAAGAGTGAGGAGGAGTTGGTGGAGTGTATAAGTGTATGTATTTATGTATTGTGTGAGTGTATAAGTATATAATTATGTATGAAATGAATTTATAAAAATGTAATGCTCGTGATTAAAATGTAAACGTGCCCTAGGGTCGAATTTGTAGCAATTAGGGAGTATTAGGGTATAAACCGTAGTAATTGCAAATTAAGGCTCCTAAGTGCAATTAGAAATTGAATAACGAAATTAAAGTAATCAAAACGAAATTAAATAATCCTATATTAGAATTTTCAGATTATTACATGTGTAGTTTATCGGTTCATGTCTTTGCACCGTGGGTTGAGTGCGTGGGACCCACATGTATTATGGGTCACAAATCTTTAAGAGTGTATTATATAGTTTTTTTATTTATTTATCTATTAAATTGGTAGCCTTGGGCCATAATGTGGTGGCTTAAAATATATTAGGAAATTGAGTAATAACTAATTGCTTGGAGGGGTCCTTGTGTAATTTTTATTCTTGAGTTTTAAAAGAGGCTTTGTTTTTTTTTTTTTTCGTTTCCTGCGTCTTCTTCTCTCTCTCATACTTCAACTCGACAAACCCTTATACTTGTACCCAAAATTGGAGGCTTGAACGTGAGATTTGATCTAAGGGGTTTCGATCATATTCCCCTGTCTTTCTCTCTCTCTAACAGTTGACCTCACCGTCTGTCTCTCTTTCCTACATGAGTGTAGAGTTTAGATCAACAACAAAACTTGAACAACATTTGGGGGATTTAAGGGTTTTGTTTTGATATGCATGTGTGGGTATTGTTTCTTATGCATGTGTGGGTTATTGTTTACATCTCTCATTCATGATCGCATTTTTTTTTTATGAAAAGTGGTCTGTTTATGTATGAAACAAAGTTGTCCGCGTAGTGGGTGTAATTTGGTCCCCCATTTGAAGCATAAAAAACTCAAAGTTGACTCACTTGTTATGTCAATCTGATGAATTATTTCCAGATTTTTCGAAGTTGCTTTTGTTTGCTTTGTGTTATTGTAATATAGATGTGAACCCGGACTTGTTCTCAATTAAGGTCCACTATAGGGGTACTTTTGTGTTCGAATCTGGTAGAAAGTCGTATGTGGGTGGACAAGTAAGCTATAGTGACTATGAGGATAGCACTAAGTTCTCATTAATTGACTTGGATGAAATAGGCAAAAATTTAGGGTTTAATGATGCAGTAGATACTACTACAAGGTCCCTGGTGGAGGATTCAAAATTATCCAGACTCATGTGAACTTAATGATATGGTAAAGCATATTGAGGATAAGGTCATATAGATTTTCCTTGTCATACCTAATTCCATTCTTAATGATTTGCAAGATGTGAATGTTGGTAATTGGGAATGGGACCTTTCTAAAGAGTGAAATTACCATTGACAATATAGATATGTTAGAGGGGTTAGGTGGCAACTTAGTCGAGGATGACTCAGATTCTGATGCAAACTATGACCACTTTAGTGACGGCCCGGCCCGGCCCAAGGGCTCCCAACAACCCCCCAGGCCAAGGGCAAAAAAAAAATTACCAAGCCCAAAATTTTTTTTTATGCTAACAGGAATCAGCCCATCTGGGCAACACACAGAGGAACAAAATAGAAAAAAAAAAAATTTAAGAGGCAACCCAAGTAGACTAACCTAGCCCAAGAAGCCCAAAAAATATAAATTAATGATTTATGAAATGCATCAGCCCATCCCTTACCCTTTTCTAATAATTTAACGTTTCCTCTGCCGTTACACAACTCTGAAAACCTTCATCTCCCTCTCTCGCGTTCCAGACCCAAATTAAAAATTCATCTCTCTCTCTCTGCGCCCTTGCCCTTAAATGTAATCAGGTCCCTCCTTCCTGATTAAAAAATTCCCCATTCTCTCCCCCTCTTTTTTGCCCTAAATCTATACTAAAAGAATTCCTTAGAAATTCGGGATCGCTTGGCTGCGTGAGTGTGTGGTAGTGTGGAAGTGGGACTGAAATTTTGAAAACTTGGAACTTGGACAAGATTTTTTTATTACTCCAGATTTCAGAAGCAGGTGAGTTTAAATGTCTAATACTCCAGAAGCAATTTTTTTCTTTTCTTTTTTAGCAACTGTTGTAGTGTTGTTGTATTGTGCTCGTGAGTTGTGAGTTTTTTATTGGTTGATTTCATATTGTGACATGTTGTTTTATGTTGTGCACGTTATAGTGCAATTTTTATCTCTAACTTAGATGATGTTAGCCTTATATTATGTTTTATTTGTTCTTATAATATGTAGTTTTGTATTTTGTAGGTTAAGTGAAAAAAAGAAGAAAAGAAAGGGAAAATGTGAAAGCTGGGCTCTGTTACTTCACCATTTAAGTTGGAGGATTGGACAACCACATGGTAGCAGCACAGTTGGTAAAGGAAGAAGGGAGAGAAGATTAATGTCAGAGGTTCAATTCTTTGTGGGATCATAATGTTGTATCTTTTTGGAGAAAGTCACCGACCGCGAAGCACCGAATAGTTTCTCCTTTGTTGCACATAGCCGAGATGCACTGGATAATTACTCCTAGATACACATGTGGATAATTGCATGAAGGAAACGTGGGTGTGCAACCAGCCAAATCCAATTTCGGATTGGATTTCATCAAATTGGGCAGAAGTCAATATTTGCCTTATTTGTATACATATCTTTTATTTTTTCCGAAGTGTTTCTTGAAGCCTATAAAAGGAGATGTCCTCCGAAAAGAAAAAAGAATTCAGTCAGTAGAGCTAGAGTGTTGCATAGTCCAGTTTCTCTCATTTCCATTTTCCTTTTGTACCATTGTTTTGTTCTTTTCGTTGAGAGAATTTTCTTGAAGTGAATTCATTCTGTTCAATGCCTTCCAGTGAGTATTTTCCATTTGTTGTCTTCATTTTGTTTACAAATATATATGTTAGGCTAAATTAGTGGCTAGGGTTAGGATGAAGTTACATGTTTAAATATTTATTTTATTTATGTGACTTAACTTCTCCAAAAAAATATAGCATATTTTCATTGGTGAAATTCTTCTTGTTCATTTGCCTATCTTTCACCATTAAAATTAGATTTCCATTGTGTTTTGTTGGATTCAGTCTATGATTTGTTAAAAGCGGATATAGACTGTGTTTTGACAGATTCAGTGGATGTTTTGATTTTATACTTTTGTTTGGCGAAAGAAGGATTATTTTTATAAAGCTATAAAAAAGAGTTGTCAAGATTATTTTCCACAATAAAAGAGCTTTGCCGCCAGTTTATTGTGCAGAGAAATTGGAGAATTTAGGAGCATAAATAATATAGATATTGCACATGTAATGGATTCCGATACCCTATTGTTTTACTTAAGTGTTTAAATCCATCTCTTAAATTTTCAAATTTGTTTCACCAAAATCCTAAAAATTGTTGAACTAGATTAGGAATTTTATATAAGATTAATTGAGTTGTTCAACCACATCATTGTTCCTTGTGGGTTCGACCTCACTCTTGCTAAACTATATTTCGGTACGATTCGTGCACTTGCGAGCAATTAAAATTTTCACAACATTTTATACTTTTATGGATTTTTTTTATGTATTTAGACATATGCACATATGGCTGTTTATTTATTCAACTGGTAATAGCATGAGACTGTTTAAAAATCATTTATTCAACTAATAATTAAATGAATTATGATTTATATTATAGGTATCATGACAAAAAATGATAATGACAAGAACAGGGTGAGGGTTTGAAAATAAAATTCCGGATCTTTTAATAGAAAAGTCAAGCAACGAAAAGATTTAATGGCAAAATCACAAGCGGGTTCGATCGCTAGCCTATTTAATGCAAAACGACAAAAAATTGTACTTGAGTAAAGTTGAAGAAGCAAGTGATGAACAATTAGGGCAGGAAGGTGTTAATGAAGAAGCCAATAGTGAAGATATGAATGATGTTGTAAAGACCCAAAAATTTTAATTATTTTTCCAGAAATAAAGTTGGGGTAATGTGTGGAATGAAGTATAATGATAAAATTAGCTAAGTGATGAGAGGATACATGTGATGTGTAGTGTTGGGGTGGAATTGGTTTACACA
>JAXBDA010006624.1:0-20176 GCA_036023075.1 Gaultheria prostrata
CGGGGGGTAAAAGGGGGAGAGAAAAACAAAGGAAGGTGGTGGTAAGAGAAAGAGGGGGAGAGAGAGAGAGAGAGAGAGAGAGAGAGAGAGAGAGAGAGAGAGAGAGAAATGGTTTATAGAACTGAAAAAAGGGTTTATACACAGAAATGGTTTATACACGACATGAAAAAATAGGGGAAAAAAGGGTTTACAGAATTGATCGAAGAAGAAATAGAGAAATGGTGAATACAAATATTCCGATGGGAGCCATACTGATCTAAGATGTACACCACATGAAAAAATAAGGCCAAAAAAATTAGGGTTTCAGTACTGATCAAACATGAACCAGAGAAACGAGATACAAAAGTTCCGATCGGAGCCATACTTGTGTGAAAACGAGAGTTGCTTCGCCGGAGTTAGGCCGCAAAGTCACCGGAGTGTCGGTGATAATCGATTCGACTCACTAGTCTTCACAATCGCCACAGTCGCCACAACCCCTTTTTCTCTCTCTTCGTTGTTAGATTAGGGCTCTACAAACAAAGAAAAAGGGGATCAGACGTAGAGAAGTAATTCAACGAACACCCAACAGGCCTGACTAAACAGAAATACTACCGCCCCCCCCCCCCCCTCCTATTTGGACTATCGGAGAAGAAGGATGAGCGAAGAAGAGAGCAAAATGCATTGCCAAATGGATGTTCAAGGAGGAGAAGCACGACTAAATAACCCAGCCAAGTCATCCCTCTTGTAAAGACAGCATCCAAACGAGCCATTAATATTTAATCCCTCCAAAAAGTGGAGGGAGTAGTAGGGTATTTATTTAACTTACTTTAAAGAAAAGATGCAAAAATTATTCGTCCATATCATGATGACACGTCAATACGCATTTTGACCAAAAAAGCCTCTCCAAAATGAACAATAATGTTCCAACAACTAAGCCAACGTCGTGTTCCACCTTTCCACGGAAGAAACGACATCACTTCATCTGCTTTACCCCACTTGCACTCCATCGTCACCCCCTAGATCGATCTCATCTGCTCAATCTTCCAATCAAAGAGGTCGGCGACCTCCTCTCTTTCTCTCTCATCAATATCGACCAACACACTTCTTCCGATTTGCATCGGAAAATCCACAATTACACAGGAGTATAATTTTAGTTGGTAAAGATCATCTCTCTCTCTCTCTCTCTCTACACATACTTATGTATGTACGAATGTGCTGAATTTAATGATAAGTTGGCTAATCGAAATTTTTTTCATCATTTTATCGGCTTGAATTTGGTGATGTTGTATGGATTTGCCAGATCGGGGTTCGTTTTGATTCCCAGAGAATTTTCGGAGGCAGTTGCATGTATTTGTTTCGCTGTCAGTGACGAAGACTTAACGACGGCAGCTCTGACTCTAATTTTGTTGACAATTAGGTAAAGAATAGTCTTTTCTCCCTTTTATGCTTCATAAATTTTGTGTTTTTCTTTATTTAATCGGCTTGAATTGGGGGATGCTGTGGGAATTTCACGGATCGGGGTTAGTTTTGGTTCCCAGAGCATTTGGAGGTTCTTATACTTGTCTTAAGTATCTTGTATATGTATGTTTATACATTTATGCATTTGTTTCAGTGGCGACGACTTAACGGCGGCAACTTGGATTTTAATTTCGTTGATAATAGGTTAAGATCGTGTTTTCTCCCTATTTTGCTATATTTCGATAAGTAGGGTTCAGGATCTGCTCAAGCTTTGCAAAAGATATCTTTTTTTTCTTCATTTTGACCAAACTGAATGTTGGACACTAGTAGTAATTTGATAGGTCGGGGTTTCTAGAGCATTTTGGAGGCTTTTATACTTGTTTGGGCTAGGTAATATGTGTATATGTGTGTGTAGATTTTTGTTATGAGAAATGACTTTTTTTCTTTTCGATTTCGGCTATGTTTGGATGTTGGAATTTCTAGTAAAAGGGATATGAAAGAGTAATGAACTTATTTATACATCTTTTTTTTTTTTTTTTGGTTGAACGTATTAATATTTCTGAACAATTGAAAATGGATCTTTTGTCCAAATCAAAATGAATGAAGGATTTTTTTTATATAGTTTTCTCTCCTTGTTTAATTGTCCTTTCCTTGCTCTTTCCATAGCCTTCCCCTGAAAAATCGAAGATCTAGAAAAAGTATATTGTTGCGAATTCTGGTGATTGGTTGATCGTTTTCTGCTGAAAACTTTAAGTTCTATTTTCATGGATCCAACCCTGTTGTGGAAAAGTTTTATTTAAAATCTCATGCAGATGTTCGAATGTTTTTTTTTTTGGGTAATTGATGTTCGAAATGTTATGTATGCTTGCAAGTCTTATTTTGAAATCTGGCAAAAGGAAAAATATTGCGTTGTTATGGATATGTATTTTGTGGAACAAGTTACAGTCATACTAGTAGAACCGATTTTTTAATTAACTTTGTTTCTTATCCTATCTTGGATTTTGTCAAAACGGAGAACGTGAAAAGAAAGTTTGAAAATTTGTTGAAATAGTGGGGGTCAATTGGGTTTGATATTTGTATCGGTAGAGGAAAACTTGTAAAACTGGAATTTTGGATACGGTTATTTCTGAATATCACTTTTCTGTAGTTTTCCATTGTAATGTTCCAATATTTATCGGCATTGACACAAATACTTGTCTTTCAGAGGACTGTAAGTAGTGGAGCGGCCTGAAGAGTTTGTAGCCTGAAAAAACTTATTGACACAAATACTTGCCTTTCAGAGGACTGTAAGTAGTGGAGCGGCTTGAAGAGTTTGTAGCCTGAAAAAACTTGTCGACTTTGCACTATGGCTGGGAAGCGTGTAAATTGTACAGAAATGGGTGTTAATCTGCAGAATATGGTATGCGCTTGCACTCGCATGTTGTGCTAAATGCCGTTGTTTTGGTATGGATGACATTAAAGCGGTCGTGTTCTACTGTGTTATTTTGGTAGTCATAAATCTTAATGTCTCATTTCTGGCCAGTGTTTTCAATAAGTCTTCGAAAGAGGCCAAAACTTTCAATCTGCTGTATTAGCTCATTGGTTGCCCCAAAAGCATTGTTGGAGTTTTTTTTTTTTTGGTGTCTGTGTGGGTCTGGTGCACTATTCGTGCTAAACTTGAAGCGAGACAAAACAATGGCTATTTTATGCATATTTAATTGTCATCTTAATCATTTTATGGAGTTCTTTAACATTTGTAGAAGTACTTATCATGGGAACATACACTTTTCAGTTCATGACAGCTCTGATATCGAGGATGAACTTACTTTTTTGGCATGTTGATTAGCACATCCCTTAGATTCTAATTTTTGTTTTGCATTTTGAGTTCCTCGTTGTCATTGTTTGGTTGTATTTTTACTTGGTATATCTTTGTATTTGTGAGTGTGTGTGTGCGTGTGTGTACCCAATGCTTTCTTCACTATAATGGCTTTCTTGAGGAGAGTTATCACTTTTGCTAAAATTGTTCCTCTTCTTCTCTCTGTTTTTTTCCCTTTTCTTGTTGGAATTTCTCTTGATCTTTGATATTTTTCACTGCGTTTGCTTCTGTAAAGGTCTCCATTATCTTCATACTACAAAGTAGTCTTGTATTTATTATTTATTCTATGACAGGTTCCTGCTCTATTACCTGTTCTTGGCACATCTTTTTCTTGGGGTAAGTGAGAATGTGAGATGCATTATTATGAAAGAAATGTGGTACGAATTCAAGCAGGGCATACCCTCTGGTACATGGAAATCTCAACAACTATGAGCATGCCTTGTATTTGCCGTAAAAATTCTGTATTACCACTGGAAAAGAAATGTATCGGTTTTCATGGCATTGGTCTATCTAGATGGATAGGGATGGATGATACCAGTTTATTCCTGTTTGAGTAGTGGCAAGCACTTAGTTACTTGTCCTTTTCAATCAGGTCAGATGACATTAATGGTCATGTTGCTTGGCAACGCATGTGGTGTTTTGTATTACATTTGTAAGTTCTTTATCAGTGGAAATGATTGGATGGTGTTGATGGTATTGATCAATCCTAATTGGTGTTAATGATGCAGTTCAATTCATGTTGAGCAGTGGAAGTATTGAATAACTCTTAATATGTGTGGTCAAATATGGTCTAAATTATAACATGCGATAGTAATTTCAATGTCGGATCTCCACTATGTTGAATACCTGAGAACCAAAATGGAGATATGGTAATGGTCTGGACCAAAAAAATTTAGTTCTATATTATGCTTCAATAGAACCTTTTTAGTTCTAAATTGGGGTTGAGAATGGTGTTTCCTGTGATAGATGATAGTTGGTGACCTCCTCTGGCATTCTTGTATGTCAAATTCTTTCATTCAGATTCTTTCTATTTGAATGTTTGACTTTTTTCCTTCTACGCATTGGGAACGTTTGATCTATGTTTGAATATGTTAACTTATTTGATTTTGTTCCAGGCTTTGTTGTTTCTCCTCTATGACGTTGTTCTTTGGGGAGTTTTGGTAGAAGACTCATCAAGTACAATTAACTTTTGGGGATTGAGTTTGTAAATATAGGTTTCCCTTGTAGATAAATGGACTCGAAGTGGGTTGAAGTATTGGATAATGGTTGTAGAAGAGTTGATGACTCCAGCAGAAGACGGGCAGCTAAATGTGCCGCCAATATAACTCGAGCAAGCCACAAGGTGTTTTCACTTTCTCCCAAGAATAATTCATTGCTAAACAAGCTTGGCAAGCGGAAGAGATTGGGCGCATGCAAAACCACTTGTGGGCAATCCCTTGTTGAGAATTATTCTAGTTTTCTGAGAAGTGGACTGCCACAGCGCTTGCTGTTTTATCAGCATGGTGAATGGAATGATTTTCCTGGGGCAATTGTTGCACTGGTCAGGGAAGATTTTAAAATGAAGAATGCTGCAATTGAGGTGCAGTTCGATGGATGCCACTTAATACTTGATATCTTGTATATGCGTGAAGTCGATCTGAAGACTGGTTCACAGAAGCCTATAGCGTGGATTGATGAAGCAGGTCAGTGCTTTTTTCCTCAATCGTTCTCTTCTGGCAGTAGAACATATGAATGCAACCAATCTGATTTGGATAAAGACGAACTTGTGTATCCGGAGCCAAATGGGACCCGTGAAATCAAGTTGCATCTTCAAATTGAATTGAGTGGAGCCAATGGCTCTAATTCTGAGGAATGTGTGGAAGAGTCAAATACTCGTGTTAAGCGTGCTAAAATTTACGAAAAACTTGATGAAAACCGTGATGAACTGGATGTTAATCATAATTGCAATGGAAAATCTGATTCAAAAGGGGATGAGTCTGTTGAGGAAGTTCAACGAATTGGTGAACATTTCTTCCCCAGGTTTGAAGGTGATTTTGAAAATGTGAATTCAGATGATGTCAGAAATATGTTCATTGTGGGCATGAACCCCTCCCTGCAATTGAACACACTTGAAATTAACCGATGTAGTAGTAATATATTGCAAGCTCGGTGGGAAATTTTCCAGAAACAGGCTGAGATTACCCGAAAGTATCGTGGGGATCCAAATATTCAGTATGCGTGGCTTGCTTCTACTAAAGATTCAATTTCTAGCCTCATGATGTATGGGCTTACAGATTGTGGACCCAAACTGAAGACGACATTTGGTGTCGGAGTTCACCTCGCACCAATGAACCAAGCCCTCACCAGGTTTGATCTAGACTTTTTTGTATTGGATTTGTAAAAGCAAAGACGCATTATATTTGGTTTGATATGGATGATCCAATGGAGAGTTGTGTAACTTGTGTTCCTTTTAAGAAATTTCATTCTTTTGTCCTTTTTTTTGCATAGTTCCATACACCTTGATAATGTGACTTTTGAGAAGGATTCAGCTTTTGTGTTTTTACAGCGCAAGTTATTGTGATGTTGACGAAAATGGAGTACGACACGTGGTGTTGTGCCGTGTCATATTGGGAAAAGTGGAACTTGTTCGTCATGGATCTGAACAATTTCATCCCAGTTCTGAAAACTTTGATAGTGGAGTTGATAATCTGGAAAATCCTAATCATTATGTTGTTTGGAACATGAACATGAGTACACATATTTATCCAGAATATGTTGTCAGTTTCAAGATGCCCCACAGTGCTGATTCTGCTGAAGGTGCGACTTGATTCCTCAATGCTTCTATTTTGATGTTCAATTTTTCTTTTGTCCCATTCCAAATATACCATGTATTTACCATAGTCCAGGGGATAGCAACCTCAAGGTCAAGGGGGAGTGAGGAATGGAAATTAACCATTGTCTACCTTTTGATTTCGAATATGAGACCTTCTATAAGTGAAGACCAGATCTTGTTGCTAAGCTAGCCCAAGTTGTTTATTTGATAGTTAATTGCATGATTTGGATTTCAGCCTAAGGGAAAGATCTCCTACACCTCTTTTTGTCCGTGTAGTGTTGGCACAATGACAGTTAATTCATTTTGATGTACAAACCAACTTGGCACTCTTAGTTACATATACTTTTTTGATTATATAGTCAGTGTGCAAGCATCTAAAAGAGGGGTGCAATTTGAATCTAATATTATGATCTTGATTTTAGTAAATGTTTTTAGACATCTTTAACTATTTGGAGACTAAAACGTTCTCAATCTTGTTACAGGTGCTATAATTGGGAAAGAAAGCAGGTTTGACATTCCTGGGGTCACTTCTTGTCAGGAAGATCATCACCTTCAACCCCAGTTAGATTCAGCTTCAGTTGTTTCTGTAAGTGTTCTAAGCCACAAGAGTCTCATCAATTGTGTCTTTTTTTGTAAATTTATCTAGTGGGCAGCGAGGTTTCTATGGGACAGTAACAAATCTGACTGAGTCCTTTCTCGTTAGTATGTTAATTTAGGAGCAACTGGAATTGCTTTGTGTTGGAACAAGGTCATAACACAAAGGCAAACTCGGTTTCCTTATATTTGAAGTTACCCAGGAGCTATATAAGGGCTGCCTGCCTGTAGAAAAAGGGAATGCTGAGCTGAAGCCCGAGATTTTAGTTGTTACAGAACCAGGCCTGGACCTGCTAAAGAGGTTTGGCTGGCTTTACTAGAGACTAGATTCTGGCCTAACTGCTATTATGCCCTCTGTTGTGATAGATTTGCATCTGCTTACAAAAAGGTTGAATAACGATGGCATGAACTTTGTGGATATATAGGACTTTGAACTTTAGCAGTTCTCTTGGTGATCCATTATAAGTTTCTGCTTTATGAGAGCCCAAAATGTGGGTGAGCGTATGATTTCACTTATTAAATATGGCATACATATATAATTAGGTCCCTGAAGAACTTTTAAGTGCTTTTTTGTTCGAGCATCCTGTTATGGTTGATGCATAAACAAGAATTATGATGGTAAGTCGTTTTTTATTGCTCTTTTTTCATACGGAGAAACAACAAAATTCAGGCTATGGTGAGGAAGAGACTAATTGTGGTTTATACTTCCTAATGGTTATTGTGAACTTCCTAATGGTTATTGTGAACTTTCACGTTTCCCTGTCTCTTCACTGTGATTGGAGAGTTCCATATGTATAAGATTCACAAATCAATATGCTAGATGGTTGCTATTCTTCGTTTTTGGTTTTTGGTTGTCACTGTTATGTACGTTTCTTTGTTTTTTGTTATATCGGTTCGAATTTTGTAGGAGAGCCATCCATGTCAAGATTTTGTGGACAATTCAATGGGAAAGGCACCTAGTGTTGGCTCAACCACCTCCAAGACTCCTAAATCCCCTTGGATGCCTTTGGTCATGTTGTTTGGCGCCATCTCAAGTAAAATAGATCCTAAAGATATGAAAATGGTGTATGTTCATTACGACTCATTCAGGGTATGTTTGGCGTCTCTTTTTCTTGCCTTTTGATGTTCCTCAATATTCTTCTAATTTTCTTTTATTTTCCCTTTCCCCCCTTATATTGCCAGAGCAAGAAAATTAGACGTGATGATTTTATTAAGAAGTTGAGATTGATAGTTGGGGACCAATTGTTGAGGTCTACGCTGACCAATCTCCAGTGTAAGGTAAGATTCAATCTGTCATAATTCTTGTGTGTGTTACTGCTCGGGGTCCGTTTTAGTTATCATCTCATGAGGTTTGCTAATTATGCTTTCATGCCAAAACCATTTCACATTTGAGGTGACAATAACGTTTGAATTTTTGTTGATGTTCATTGCTTTAGCCTGTTTTACTACTGCTTTGCTGCTTAAATAAATTGTAACTGTTGGTTGTTGGACGTTAGTTGCAAATTTGAAACTTCTCCTGTGTGTTATCCGCGCAATACTATTGCCTTTGTACACTTATGCATGCTGGCTTGCATGTTAGATGTATGTATGTTGAGACTGGGAGGCATTGCAGGGAGGAAAAATTTGCTTCTGTTTAAGGCTTCCACCGAGGTTTCTTACCCAGTGGTTCCTTTGTTTAACTTCCACCTATAGCTTTCTTACCCAGACGTAGAGTGCACTTGCTTCGTAATGGAATTCCTTTCTACTGAAGTGTTATTATTAATTTTGTTTTGTAAAAACTGGAGGTGGCAGGCCTATGTAGTTTGACAACCAATGGACATGATATTCACTTGTGTGAGTGCGTGAGTGCCCTGGGCACTCATGCTCCTTACTAGGTGCCTACCTTGGTCCAACAAACAGTTCCCTCCTTGCCCATGCACATTAGTAGAAAAAAGTTACTGAGTAGCGAGTCCCATTCAAGTTTCTCAATTGCTTTCTTTTCTCCTGTCGCAGAAATATGCAATTCAAGAAAAGGAAGCCTACATCCTTGTTATAGCACTACCAAGTTTGTTATTCGGTGTATGGAGAAATGTGAAAATTTTGGCACTTTGTCGTGGGGGCAAGTCAACAAGATACTTATCTAGCAATATCTTTTCCTGTGTCTGTTTGTATATGCATGTTGACAACCAAATCTCCCACTAAACTATTTCTTCTTCTAGTAACAAGATTTGGGGGCAGCACCTTACTGCAAAATTGCCACACATATTGATGGAGGTTGAGTTAGGTGAACAACACCCCCCCCCCCCAACCAAAAATCTTCCACTGTGCCTATGTAGTTTGATTATTGTGGGGTTCTTAGTGAAGTTTGCATGAGATAACACGATAAGGGTGAGGTGTCTGGAGTTTTTCGGTGGAAACCATATATTCCATAGAATTTGATTTTGAAGGTCGTTATTTGTGGTTGTCGTTGCAGCTACCTTCCAATTTGGTGCACCAACCGAAGGTTCCCAAGGAGGATCAAGAAGGTTGAGGCAGGTACTGGTTGACTTCCCTTTTTTCGTGGTTCGTTGTATCAAGGGTGGAATTTGTATGAGGCTTTGCATGGAGCTTGTTGATATGAAGTTGCGAACAAAACATTTAGGTATTTGAAATTTCTTCTTAGTTTCGTATTTTTTTGTTATTTCAGTTTTCTAGTAATCTAGTTGAGCTGGTACATTTCAAAATGGCAGCATGCTGTTCAATAATTTCCCTTTCATTTGTAAATGATTTCCCAAAGCAAACCAGGCTTTTGTAAGAAGCGTGTCTTCAAATGGGTTGAAATTTCCAATTTTGCTTAATGTCCGAGACTCATGGTTATGGACCTGTGTATTATTATTCAGATTTACTTAGGTCTTACCTTTTTTACTCGCTCCTTTTTTGTATACAGTTGAGTCTTGTTTGTGTGTGTTTTTCGTTTTGAATTACTTCAGCTTAAAAATGAGAAACTCCGAAAATATGTCATTTTTCTAGGGATTGGAGACTGGACAGTGGATTTTGTATACTTTGGCCATGTTAGAAAAATAAATGTATTTATTCTCTTTTTCTCTTTAGACTTAAATTTGTAGGTTTTTGATCTAGTGTGAAGCAGCACTTTTGCGACGGCCAAATGGTAAATGGTTTGGATTTGGACATCCCGAAATGGCAGAAAGAAGTAAACACCATAATCTTATGATGTTTGGATATGGATTTGTTCAAGGGGAATTGGAAACCTGTTGTGCGTCATCCGAGCCACTAAATCACGCAATCAATGGTCCTGATTTCATTTCAGCACTTTCAGATTTCAGATCTGAGTTGTCCATTGCAAAACTATTCTCTCCTCGATCTCAGAGTCTAATCCGGAACAGAGAAATGATTACCTCATGTCTACCTCATGTTTCGTTACTTCTTTCCAACTAGGGACCCTGATGAGTGGGGGTGGGGCAAAAAAAAAAATTTTAAGGTGAGATTAGTTGATTATGCATGAACAAACTCGTTCCAATTTTAGAATTTTCCATTATACTTGCTACCCTCTCCAAGAAATCACACATTAGAGTGAGCTTTGCTACATATTTTGACAATTGAAATCTTTCATTTTGTTGGTCTTTGCATGAACGTTATCCATGCCAAAATCATGTTGATTGGGCATCTGTAACAATCTTAAGATTGTACATTTTCTTTCAGAAAAATGGATTGTTAAAAGTATTTCTTTCGGAACCGGGTTTTGAAAACCCTCCCTTGTTCGGTTTCCCTAATGGGTTTTCTGCCCTTTTATTTTTTGAAGGATTTTGACAACCGGTTCTCAAAATCCCATTTGGGTTTTTAACAAGGATTTTGAGAACCGGTTCTCAAAAATCCTTTCAAACAAGGTGTATAGATATTTGATAAATTTGATTTTTCTAGATGTCTAGAGCTACAAAATGAATGAATAGGATTGTTTAAATATATTGTGGGACCTCAAACTATTGGGTGATGTGCGTTTCAAATGTTGTGTACATAGTAAAGCTCTCTCACGTTTGCCGAGCTACCAAAAGGAGGGAGATGGATAAAAACAAAAAAGCAAAGGAGGAGAGAGAGAGAGGGGTCAACTTTGTGCAGTCTTGTCTTGTTAATACATAATGACAGTTGGTGGAGGTTCACAAAAAAACAGTTCAATCCCCTTAACGTTCATTGTATCAGCCACGTGGAGACCATCCTTTATGGCCCATAACGTCGATGCAACTGGACCCACTTTCCTGATTTCTCTGTGGAAGCCCATCATCCAATTGCCCTGTTTGTCTCGAAGGATAAAAATCTCCAGCTGTTTAGCGTCCAGAATCGTCTTGACCGACCCATCTGTGTTCAGCTTGAATTCCCCAAGGGTGGGGTGGAATCCATCTGATTAGTTTGCTGCAGGTTCGCCTTGTGCTTTTTCATTGGTTTTAACCATGCATGGGCTGCCATACAATATAGCTTTTGGCAAGGCATCCTGCATCCTACAGATGATGGGAGTGGCTTCTCTAGCTTGGACGTTGTGATGTGCAGAAACTTTTCCTTGTGGCTACTCCAAATTACCCAAGAAGTGTGGAAAATAACACATTCTAATTGTAATTGTAATGGGCTGGGCTGGACGGCAAGATGGGTTGTTAGCCAATGGTATGCCGAGCGAGGGAAGGTAGCGCGGAAAGAGATGTAAGGAAGAGCCATGTCAGCGGCTAGTGGAATGGCCTTGGCCACATGTCGTAAGATGGGGATAATTATCCGCTAGCCATGTCAGCGGCTAGCGGATAATTTGATGTGAAGCACTGCTTCCTCTGGAGGCTAAAATGGGGCATGTTTTAGCCGGGAATAGAAGGTATTGGATTTTTTGGTGAATGTTCAGCTGTTTCCATCTTTAACAGATGTCTAAAGAATATTTATTTCATCACAAAAATAATAAAAATCATCATTGCCAGTAACAATTCACTAACCATAAGAAAATCCCTCAATAGTTAGAAACCGATTCCCATCAAAAGCCAAAAGCCATTGCCATTTCCATACAAAAGATATTATTTGTAAATTACATCACACAGACCCATTCCACATCTTTTCCACATATAGTTCACACAAACCAAATTCTCATACACGTATAACCAAAAGCAAGTTCCTAAAATATGACAAGGAGACACCGAAACAAGTTCTCAGTATTTATATTCTTAATCCCATCTTATTCAATCCTTCTAAAAAAATAATTCAATCAAATGCGTTCCCTGTGATGTCTTAGTGGAGGATTCACTATCCATGGACAACCTATTGAACACGCGAATCAAGATCTTCAGATGTGAGATGTTCTCATTGTTTCCTTATGTGATGCAAAATGAGATGCAACATGGTCACCTACTAACCATCTATTACACTTGTGACAATATATCATGCTTCTCTTTTTTTTTTTGGACAAACAAGCAAATCACATAAATATAAAACATTACATATTGTTCGAAGCTGCCTTGGCAAGATTATGGGCAGCGGTCACAATAGATCTAGCTATTTTTATAACTTTTAACATAATCAAAACTAGTACATAGATGGCAGAAATCCAATAGAGCAGGTTGGGCTAGAACTGGCACATTCATTGGGCTATTGAGTCATTTGACAAACTCCATGCTATCGGTAGAGATGCACACCTCCTTTAAATCCTTAACATTAATTAGCCCATTGCAAATCCAAGGTACCTGCTCTGATTTCTAATAAAGTAGCACAACTCGCATTGTATTCCATCACCTGCTGAGCTTCCTCTGCATCTTGACCATTAATCTTCACCCAAGCGGCGACTCCTTTTAACGTATTTGAATCCCAAGCCCCATCTGTCACAAAATGTTTCACATTGGCGACGGATGGCACTCCGTTGGATGCGATAAAAATGTGGCTAACTTCTGCTTCTCTCGTGGTATGACCCGCAATGTCCGCAGAGTCAATCATGGCCTTCGATTTGCTCTTCTTTTCTAGATCAAAATTGAATCTCAAGACTGCAAATCTAGCTAGAATTACATCAGGTTATGTTGTATCTCCTCCAAATACATTGTCATTACGGTTACACTAGATGGTCCAGAGCATACATACTCAATCCCATATCGCCCTCTTATTTGGAGCAGTTTTTAGCCAACCTTCCAACCATTTAGTAATCGACACAGGGCAACCTCTATCAAAATCAAAACTCAAATGGGAAGCTCTCCATAGTCTTTTGGAGAGAGGGCATTTAAAAAACAGGTGTTTCAGAGTTTCATGCTTTGTCTCGCGTATTGGGCACGCCAACTCGATATCCATTGCCCTTCGATTCAAAACATCTTTAACCGCCAGGATGCCATTAACTACATTCCAGATGAAAATCATGAATACTTGATACCCATTGCCCTCCAAAGTTCATGCTTCATTCACATGAATACTAATATATTATCAATTTGCATTATTGCATAGATAATGAACACGTGGAAACTTAAAAACTTAACTGTTCATTGAGACTAAGATAAGATGAAGGTCACATACGAATCATCACATTGGAAGATCTATGCTTTTAACACATTTGTATCCATCACAAAAATATACCTAAAATATGAGAAATTTTTGGGTGCAAATAGGGTACGGCACACGTGGTGTTTGAGCGCGCATCTCAGCTGTCCAAAAGTTTTTGGACGGCCCAGATTTCTCCCCCTCTCTTTCCTATTTCTCTCTCCTCTTTCTCTTTCGCAAATTCGGATGGTCCAAAATATTTTTGGACTGCCGAGATGCACGCTGGGTTCGGCCTGTGGTACTAGGGCTACAAATGAACCGAGCAGCTCGAGCTCAATTTTCATGCTCGTTTAGTTAATGAAGCTCGTTAAAGCTCAGCTCGTTTGAGGAGGCTCGTAAAGTAAATTATATTGGTTTGGCTCGTTAAGGGCTCGGTTCGTTTATGACCGAGCCTAGCTCGAACTCGATTTTTCGGCTCTTTTACTTAACGAGCTGAGCTTGAACACTACAAAGCTCAGCTCGGCTCTTTTGCACCCCTATATGGTACCCAGCAGGCACCAAGTTTTTCTCGTGAAATATAACCCACTAGGCCACTAATATCTCATGATTAATTAAAGGGTCAATATCATTTACCTCCCCTGAGATTTCTAATAAATACAGAGATCTCTCCTACACTTTCTGAAAATTGCACTGCCCTTTATTGCTTTTCAAACTAATTGTCAGATTCCCCCCTGTCGTTACTTTATGGCTAACGGTAACGGTGTTAACTTTTTGCATGAAATGACTTTAGTACCCTTAGTCTATGCTCTCCACCCTAAAAAAAAGTATTTTAAAAAAAAAGAGCTAAAAAAGTTTTCTAAAAAAAATAAACCATTTTTCATTTAAATAAAATAGCTTATAAACAAAAAGTATCGAAAAGATTTTTTTATTAAAAAAAACTATTTTTTGAATTTTTTGTTGCAAAGAGTTTTTTGAAGGAAAAAAATTGGAAAAGGCTTTTTAAAACAAATTTTTGAAATAAGAAAGCTTTGAAAACATTTTATTGTACTAAAAGACTAGTTTTTGGAAAGCCGTTGTTTAAAAAAATAAAGTTTTAAAATAGTTCTTCTTTCAAAAATCTGAAAATAAATTCGGAAAAAAAGTTTCAAAAACTATTTTCAAAACTTTATTTTTTTAAAAAAATAACGGTTTCTATAAATTACTTTTTTATCCAAAAAAATATTTTCAAAACTTTCGTATTTCAAAAATTGTTTTAGAAAAACTTTTTTCAAAACTAGTTTTTTCCTTGAAAACCAAAAAAATAATTCAAAAAGTAGTTTTTTTGAAAAAAAAATCTCTTCGATACTTTTTTTTGCTTAAAAGCTATTTTTTTTTTAATGAAAAACAGTTTAATTTTTTCGAACTCTACTCCCTCCGTCCCTTTTATAGTGTATACATTTCCATTTTGGGTTGTCTCTTAATAAGTGTGTGTTTTGAAAAGTTAGTGGATACATTTCCTATTTTGTCCTTAAAAGTAGATTTCTTTTTAAAAAAGTTAGTGGGAATTATTATATTAATATGGGTAAGTAATGAAAACTAGATGTAAAAGTTGTAAAAGTTGCAGTGAGAGAAAAATAGTTGGAATTCTTAGGTAACACACTTAAAATAGTTGGAATTCTTATGGGTAAGTAATTATTTTAGAGTCCAGGGAGCACCCGGTGTGATGTTCCGAATCATTTCAGTACTGCATATTCATATGTTGTTCATATACTTAACGGTGAATCCCACGAGATATTGAAATGTCCCAAAATACTATGTGAACGTGCTCCAAAAGCACTTAATAATTAAGCCATATGTTGGGATCATAACCAAACAGCTTGTATACAAACAGATAGTGCTTGAATACCTCGTCATCCTATTTTGTTTTTCTAACCTTTCACTTCTAGTTGTTTGGTTAGGTGAACCCAAAACAAGAGGCTCCCAAACAAACAAACATGCAAATAATAGCATTAACCTTCACTCATTTTTTTCATGCACATTTAAGTAAAAAGTTTTATTTGATATGAAACACCTAGTTAACAAACATAAAGTGTGAATCTAGTATTGATTTTCTTTGTAATAAAGTAGCAAATGAGAAAATAGTCCTCTGAAATTTATATATATATATATATGCATATAAAATAATTGATTTGGATTTAAAAGAATTTTTTTTTTAAATTCAAACAATCATTCGGAAAATCATGGTCATGTACCATGTGAGAAGATTGCTAGTATATTAATAACAGATGATACCTAAATTTTTCTCAGAGTTTTCAAAAAAATAAAAAATGAAGAGATAAAGGGTGAAACAGAAATGTTGGATAAAAAGAATCCTCCGGCCTTGTTCGTTTTTGGGTTTTCAAGATCCGATTTTCTCAATTATTATTTTTATTTTTAAATATTATTTTTCATTTTTCTCTCTATCTCTCTCTAATCATTAATCCCTATTTTTTAATTAGTACCTCTACTTCTCCTTCTATCATTACAAAAATCAAAACTCAAAACCCAAACCAAACACAACCTTATGTTCTGATCTGGGAGGATGATGCGATGCTTGCTGGCAAGTCATTTTATTTACCTCGATCTGAGAGACGAAGCTTCTTATTTTAATTGCTCCTCCAGAAAGGAAGAAATTTTCAGTGGTGAGAGGGCACATGCGTGATGTCCGAAGGCACATCCGACAAATGCTTGAGCGCACATCCAACAGATGCTTGAGCGTGCATTCTCGCTGTTGAGAAGTATTTTGAACGGCTTAAATTTTTAAGAAAAGAAAGAGGAGAGAGAGAGAGAAAAAAAAAATAAGAAATTTGAATCTTCTAAAACATTTTTGTACAGTTGAGATAACTGATCAGAACTGAGAAAAAGTTTATAAAGGAAGTCTTCCAAGTTCAACACCACCACTCGTCACAAATCCTAACCCTCCACCGCTCCACCCGTTCCCACCGTTCCCACCGCCACATCTCAAATGGCGCAACAAACCACCAACCGCCGCCTCAAAATCATAGCCGGAGCAGACTCCTTCGGCGGCTCCCTCAAGGATTCCCTCGTCACCCACCTCCGGTCCCTCAACATCGACGTCGAGGACCTCGGCACCTCCAACAAGTACTACTCCGTCGGCGAAGAGATCGGCCACCGCGTCAGCTCAGCCGTCTCCACCACCACCTCCGACACCGAAACCAGGGGCCTCGTCGCTTGTGGCACCGGCGTCGGCGTCTCGATCTTCGCCAACAAATTCCCCGGCGTGTACGCCGCCACCTGCCTCACCCCCGGCGACGCCCAGAACAGCCGATCTATCAACAACTCCAACGTCCTCGCTGTCTCCGGAATTTCCACTTCGCCTGAATACGCCCTTGAAATCCTCGACACTTGGCTCAACACACCGTTTAAATCACCTTGCCCTGCTTCCGATTCCAAACCCTGGCCCTCCGAAATCGATTCTTTCCTCGACGATTCGATCCCCGAAATGTCGAAAATTGGAGAGGGTGGAAATGGAGGATCCGAACCAAGTACAGAAATCAACTCCTCCTGCGCAATTTGCTGGCTTAATAGCCGCAACAAAGGTGATGATAAGAATAATAAAGTATCCGAGGGGGAATTTAGTCCGATTGAGATTATGCGAGGTGGATCGATGAAGATATTGAGGGAGACGCCGACATCGGCCGTGGTGAGGTTTGAGAGCGGGAGCGTGGAGCCGGCGCACCACCACACGTTTGGGCATGATTTGGTGGTGATGAAAGGGAAGAAGAAGGTGTGGAACTTGAGTAAGAAGGAAGAGTACGATTTGGGTGTGGGGGATTACTTGTTTACGCCGGGGGGAGACGTGCACAGGGTGAAGTATTTGGAGGATACAGAGTTTTTCATCAAGTGGGATGGGCATTGGGATATTTTCATGGATGAAGACCTTGATGCCGCCAATGCTGCTATTGATAATAAGCAAATTTAGCTGGTTTTCTGGGTACGTTTTGTTGTGCTATCGCCGGTCTTTGTTCTGTTGTTGTGTTTGTTGTCTTTGGGAATTCGAGCTTTGTGTTGCATTTTGCTGATAGATTTCATGCTATATGCTTGTAATAGGAGTCCGTCTATGTTACTGCAGAGTGGTATTGGTGCATTATCTATCCCAAAACTAAGTACTACTTCATATGCATATGCTGCTGTGCCACAGCAAAACAACCTTGTTTACGGAACTAAACCATTCCCAGTGCTCGGTTTTCGTCATATGGAATACTTACTACGGCATCGAGATTTACCATAATATTTGGAATACTTACTTTTGGGATACCATACGCCAAAACCATTTTGGTGACCATAGAAAAATTCCTGTAATTGAAGTGTGTGTGTGTGTGTTCTTGTTTACAAGTGCTACTCCTAATAACTTCTCGTGTATGAAAATCTATTAAGCTGTGGAGCAAAATGGTTGCTTATGTTTCCCTGTTATCCAAAACTTGCTTATGGATTGGACTACCAGACTCGCTGCGGGTTCCCCCAAGGAGACCTGAAACCCAAAGGTGCGCATCTTCGGGGACGGATATAAAGGGCCAACCTCCCCCAAAAATAATACTCCGTATATTTTTATTAAGGAAATGGCTACAATACACACCCATTAAAGGTGTATACCATATGCACCTATTGTATGGTCCAGATTGTGCTACCTCATTGGCAATCGTAACATTTTTTAGTGTTTCGTAACTTTTCAGCAATATGATTCGTAACATTTTCTATGATTCGTAACATTTTGGTGTGTTTCGTAATTTTTATAAAAAAAATCGTAACTTTTATAGGGATGTGTATGATACACACCAAAATAAGGGGTATGTATTGTAGCCTTTTCCTTAATAAAACCATCTCGATGGACTCGATCATTATAAATACTTGTCGATGTCAATGTAAAGCATACTCTAAAAGTTTTGTCTATGATTGTGTGCTCATTTTACATTCTTGTATGCATTATAAATTTTATACTAGTAAGCAACGAATGTGGTGATTCAACATATGTGATTCTATGATGGTTGATTACGGAAAAGAATTTTCACGATTTTAACTAGTAATGTGCCCCCACTAGAGTGGATTCCTGGATCCGTCCGTTTGCAGTCTGCACAGTCCACCCCGAAGCTAAAGAAGGCAATAGGTGGATCATGGGACTGAAACGGGGGGGGGGGGGGCGGCGGGGGCGGGGGGGCTTTCGAACCCGTGAGAGCCAAACCCATGGGTAGTAACCCATTGCCAACTTGGCTACCTCCCCGGGTTGTAGGAGCTAGATATGCTTATTTGCCAATTGCCGGCAAATACTGTAGTCACTTGGGACTAGCCCAGGTAGCTAGAATTCGAACTTCTCTTAAAGGATATCTTGAGTTCAAACCTTGCTCCATTGCTCTCAATTTCTCCATTGGAGAGGTTGTGAATTCACGCCTTATTACGGCTATTTGGGATGATCCGCGTTATCTTAAACCGTAGATATCACTACTGTAGATCCTAACGACTACAACAATATTGGAAATGAACGTAAGGTTTCATGTCGAAATGTAAGAAAAATCGCACCCACCTGTGACCTGTGCAATATTATGGTGTAAAAGTGAGTTTGATTAGAATGTTTGATAATTTTAGGGTAGGATTAGGGCCAATGAATGGTTCAGTTTAGATCAATGATTAAGGTAGATTGTCAAATTGAAATTATTGCAATTTGCTTTTTATCATGATTCTAAGGTCTTTTCTTTGACAAGGTTGCCCCTTGCATTGGGCCGGGCTGGATTTGTTAAGCCTGCAAAGTCATTGGTAGGTGGGCCTTTAGCTGACCGAATGCGAAGTCATTGGTAGGTGGGCCTTTAGTCGGCCGAATGTAATCGAGTCAGTGTAAGCCCAGTATGAAACCATGGGTAGGCCCAGACAATCTAATCGGCTTGGCGGGCTTTTCTCATGAACTTTTAAGATCATCTACACCCGATATCTGTATTTCGTTTATCGTTTTTTCGGGGTGAACCAGAAAGTAGGAAGTAGGACGTGTCTTTTCAATTTACAAGACCCACAAAGAAAGGAAAATGCTAAGTACCTAGAATTTTTTTAAGTGAATTTGAATAATTAATTCCACTTTTTTGGATAAAAATTGTGGGTATGTACCACTGCTGATAAAAAAGACTTTCAGATAAAATTTGTAACAATCAAGTATTTAACCCTTTTTGTTTGTAATTTTTTGATTTTTGTAAAATCGTAAGAGGATAGTAACTCATGACAAAAGAAAACTTTGCGGACAGTTTCATTAACTTCACATTATATATCAAGTGTCGAGCTATAAAGTGAAACGAGATAATGTTCAAAAATTGAAGTATATGACTCGTTGTTACTGAAATTTGGGGAAAAAAAAATATCATTACATAAGAAGATCTTCTTAAATAACGACACACAAAAAATAAGGTAAGGGATTGTACAACTTGGGTAAAGACCCACTCCTGTCTTATACAATATTGTGTGCTTTGGATGCCTTGATCTCATTGGCTTCTAAGTAGGTACCCATCATTGTTTAGACGCAGGATGATCACGCTTAACTTGGAAGTTCCATAGGGCTTCTTTAGTTAATTTTTTTTTTTGGCTTTTGGTTGTAATTTTTTTACTTTTTAAACTCTTCTCGTTGAGACGAATGATTAATTCAAAAAAATAAAACGTGAATTTAACAATAAATTCAGAAAATCTGAATAAAATTATCCGAAACAAAAAATACCAAAAATATAAAGGAATTTTTATACAGAACTTGTGCGTCCTTGTAAGTAAACAAGATTAACAATAGCCTGGATTAAAAGGTTCATAAAACAGAGTCGTGCATGGACGCTATCATTTACCTCTCACTTCGTCGAATAAGAATGCAAAATCCTCGCTAAAATATACACTTTGTACAAGTAATATATATATATATATATATATAGGCCCAGCTTCCAGTCAGGGATCCCTGACTGGAAGCTTTTGGGTGTTTTGAAGGTTTTAAAAATTGTTTTGACAAAATCCAAACCGTCCAA